>RQTK01000028.1:57902-89535 GCA_003991915.1 Elysia chlorotica | reverse complement strand
GCTCTCTCTCTCTCTCTCTCTCTCTCTGCGTTTATGTGTGTGAGTGTGTGAGAGAGAGAGAGAGAGACTGTTGCTGGGCTGAGTTGACTGTAAATAATGATGCTACATATAACCTGTGTCTGTATGTTTATTTTCCCTGTCCAGACGGGGGACTGTTGCTGGGCGCCAGCAGCCTGACTGGCCAGTACTGGTTTGGCTCGATCTGGTTCTACCAGCGGCCGGAGCTCGCGCCTGGCGTGGACGGCTGCACTGCGGGGGTCCAGCTAGAGGCGGGCCTGGGGGACGCTCGCTGGGTGGACTCGACTCACGTCCTCGTCGGACTGGACACAGGTCAGTGAGGCGGGCAATGTTAAGTCAACCCAAGCATTTTTCTTTGAAATTCTATGTATTTCCCTAATATCCATTTTGAATAAACAAACTAAGCTGTATTTGTGAGAAGACAAATGAAGGAAATATCTCCAAAATTAACATTTTTCAGACTTGGTGCAGTTTCAAAATTATTTTCGTAACAATAAACATTTTCCTACCTGAATCTGAGGGCAATTATTTGTTAGATTTATTTGTTCAGGTGGGTACAAGTATTGGTCTTACCGTTGCATATTGAATCAATTTCCCCTGATAATTGTGAACTGTTTGAGCAGGAGGAATCGCTGTGTGGAGACTGGAGGACGACTTCCACACGTTTGTCCTGTCACAGTCGGCGCCTGGCCACGATGGGGTGGTCACCAGCACAGCGGTGGCCTCGGACAGGCAGCGCGCAGTCACGGCCGCCCAGGACAGATGGTAGGGCGTGCGACTTGCTCAGCTTCAGGGCAGCTCATATAAGCAGGAAATAACTTAAACAGATGGTAGGGCGTGCGGCTTGCTCAGCTTCAGGGCAGCTCATATAAGCAGGAAATAATTTAAACAGATGGTAGGGCGTGCGGCTTGCTCAGCTTCAGGGCAGCTCATATAAGCAGGAAATAATTTAAACAGATGGTAGGGCGTGCGGCTTGCTCAGCTTCAGGGCAGCTCATATAAGCAGGAAATAATTTAAACAGATGGTAGGGCGTGCGACTTGCTCAGCTTCAGGGCAGCTCATATAAGCAGGAAATAACTTAAACAGATGGTAGGGCGTGCGACTTGCTCAGCTTCAGGGCAGCTCATATAAGCAGGAAATAACTTAAACAGATGGTAGGGTGCGGCTTGCTCAGCTTCAGGGCAGCTCATATAAGCAGGAAATAATTTAAACAGATGGTAGGGCGTGCGGCTTGCTCAGCTTCAGGGCAGCTCATATAAGCAGGAAATAATTTAAACAGATGGTAGGGCGTGCGACTTGCTCAGCTTCAGGGCAGCTCATATAAGCAGGAAATAATTTAAACAGATGGTAGGGCGTGCGACTTGCTCAGCTTCAGGGCAGCTCATATAAGCAGGAAATAATTTAAACAGATGGTAGGGCGTGCGACTTGCTCAGCTTCAGGGCAGCTCATATAAGCAGGAAATAATTTAAACAGATGGTAGGGCGTGCGACTTGCTCAGCTTCAGGGCAGCTCATATAAGCAGGAAATAACTTAAACAGATGGTAGGGCGTGCGGCTTGCTCAGCTTCAGGGCAGCTCATATAAGCAGGAAATAATTTAAAGAACTGAATAGTTTTACCAATTTCATCTGTAAAGTTAGTACAATGGAATCTTATAAAGATAAATTGCTTGGAGGCCTAAAACTTTATTTTATCCTAAGTTTTATATGGAACAGTGCTTCAGATTTCAAAGTTCAAAGAAAGGAGATTGAGTCTTGGAAATAGTTTTTACAGCCATAGTTTATTTTAAACAGGGTTTATTCGGAGGTAGTATATCTGAATTGTTCACAAGAAGATATCAGGCTGGTCTTTGTGCATATTACATGGGTGACTCTTCAAATGACGAGAATAGATTTGTGCATAGTTTAAACATACTATTACTATGGGCAAGTTTTGATAAATTTTTTTTTCTCCTCAGTATAAAAATATGGGATCTCTCAATAACGTCACTCATCTATTCAGCTAAAGGTAAGGAGAGAAAGATGCCTTGACTGCCTAAAGTTTTAGCAAAACGAAGAGGATTTTATGATATGTGTTATATCCATTGTAACTGCATTATCTATTGAACTGGAATTGATTGTTAATGTCAAGTGTTATTGGTTTAGTGAATCTTGTAATCACTTTCAAACATTAATGGTTATAATCCTTGCGTTGTGCAAAGACATAGGGTTCAACCAGAAGTGACTTTTTTTTAAAGATTATTTTTATATTTATTTTAATTTTGAGTTTTCATTGTTATTGAAGCTCTTCCCTCATATAAGTATAAACAATCCCGATTTTTAATTCATATCTTGTTTTACAGCTAAAACAATCGGGATGGGAAGTTTTAGCTTTCAGTACGTAATTCTTTAATAAAACCATTACAAAGATGAAGCTTTTTTCTTGCAGCCCACAACAGCCTTATTTCATGTGTAGATAGCCACCCCTCAGAACCAGACCTCTTCCTCTCTTGTGCTCAGGTGAGCTTTATTTATCATACAGTGTTGCAGTAATAGTTGCCACTGATTGAATAGTTGTTCTTCCAAAATTTTAGAAATTTTTAAAACGAATCTTACAAGTTGGTTTTTTGCACCAAAGTTAAAAAAAAAAAGTTTTAAATCTTTTCTTGAAGTGTGGACATGAATTGCAAAATGTACTTGTGTCTATGTTTCAGCCTGTAACAATTTTTTAGGAGGGAGGGGATTTCTTTATCTCTCAGATTGCAATTGATTCATGTTACTTATTTCCACTAAAAGTGGAATTAAATATAACTTTAAAAAAAAATCATATTCAAGGGTGTTAAAAACTATTTTTTCTTTTTCTACGATTCTTGCAGGATGACAGAATATTGTTATGGGACAAACGCAAACCTAAACCAGCAAGTATTCTCAGTAAGATTTGGTTTCTAGTTTTCACATTGGTTTACATTCCCTTTCTGGAATCTCATAGCACCAAAATTGTGTCACTTCCTAACAGTTACAAGCCCAAAATAGACCAAAACTTCTAATTTTATTTAAAAACAAATAACAACAATTTAACCCCTGTGATGACCACTATTTGCACACCAACCATGTTGACACACGATATCCAACGCTTTGTCTGAGGGGAATCTCTAAAAGTTTTTTTTGTACCCTTTTAACACAAAAAGTCTTAAAAGCACTTTCCTTTTTTTTTTCAATTCTCTATAGAGGGAGGGAGAGAATTCTCTCCCTCTCTCCGGGTTTAACGTCTCCTAGGTTCCCTGGGGGATCTTTTTTTATTTATTCTTTCTCCCCTTTTTTATGCACATGTGTGGGTGCTTCTCAGGGAAGCTCAGGGAAGATGGGGTAGGGGTTCTGTATTGTGTTCTCTAGTGCAGGCTCTAAGAAAATGTTCAGTATTCCCTGCACCTCAGTCGAAGTATCATGGCAATAAGTCCAGTTTGAAGCAGGGTGTGAATTTATTATATGATCTTCATCTTCATTATCTCAAACTGCTGAGGTTTAAAAGGCTTTTATCTTTATGCTTTTCTAGAAAAACTTTCTATCAATTATAAACAATATAAAGAAGAATCCAACACTCAACGTGTATTCCATGTATTATATTACACTGTTGATCCATTCTGTGCTGGTGTGCTCATGCCTGGGCTGTATGTTTACCGTCCTGTAGAGAAGAGTCCCCTGGAGCACACGGCCACGTGCCTGCGGTGGCAGCCCGGCCAGGCCCACAAGTTTGCCGTGGGCTCGGAGAGCGGCCAGCTGGCCATGTTGGACATCCGGGCCGGAGTGGACAACTTCCGGACGGCCTCTCCTCACGATCGGCCCGTCTACAACCTGCAGTTTTGTGCTGAAAAGTTTGTATTAAAAAAAAAAACATTGGGAAAAGAATATATTCTCTCATGTAGCCTTTTATGGAGACATAAGGTTTCAAAGATAAGGAAATAGTGGAATTTATTTGTTTTGCCTATGATGGATTATTAATAAATGGTTAAGTTGCATCTACATAAGACTAGGCCTATGTAATATAGACTTTGATAGAAAATAATAATAATGATCTGTCAAAAATATTTCTAGGCTTGTCTGCCCGTAAATTTTCTAAAATAGACGTGTGAAAGGCCACTGTTTTACTGTTGACAGACCATCGCTGCTGGCGAGTGTGGGCGAGGACTGCAGGACGGTGGTCACCTCGGTGCTGGAGGATGACGACATGAAGCAAATGTAAGGCACATGTCAGACAAAACACTGTCATCATGTTTAAAAATGTTTGTATTGAAATTATGCCATGGCCAAGTCACATATTCCCTGAGAGGGACAAACAAAAATTATTTTATGTCTGATGCAGCTCATTGATATAAGATAAGTGATTTATGGCAATCTTTGGTTATTTTGCTTCTAAGAGCTGGAAAAAAAGCATTTGCTCAATTTGTAAATGAACCGTAACTATATAAGCTAGCCACCATTTCTGTTGGAACAAGACCAGTCATTTTTGGATCTTAACCCTTGCAGTAGGCTCTTACAAACTTTTGTGATCAATCTGTTCTTCAGTTGATAACGTTGGTGAAAAGAAGTATTCAATTATTGACAAGCGCTTTTAATTTTCATGTTCACCAATACATTGGAACTTTTGCTTTAAAACAATTTTTCTTTTCTTTCCATATCTTGATTTCTTTTTCCAGCTATTCCAATACAAGCCACCAAGACTTTGTGCATGGTCTGACGTGGCCCAGCTATTCTCGCTTGTACACTTGTGGCTGGGACTCTCAAGTGCTCTGCCACAACATAGATGCTTGCACCTCAGTGGCGCTGGGCCAGAGATCAGCTGCCTCCAACACGCAAGCAGACAATGGAGCGGAGGACGCAGCAGTCAAATCTGCAGTACTGACCAATGGCGATATATCTGACCATATCGGAGACGGTGACAGCAGCTTAAAGGCAACGTACAGTCAGGCTGTCAAGACTGCACAAGAGATCAGTGCTGAGGGATAACCACCTGGGGAAGGGTAGGGGGAGGAACGAGTTTGGGGGAAAATGGTCAGGCTTGGCTCTGCGTGTACAGTGTATGAGATGAGTGAGTGAGTGAGAATGAGACGAGAGGAGGTTGCTAGTGGAAAGTATCGTACAGATTAGTGTGCAATAAACATGCAATGAGAGCATGAAGCTCACTCAGTGTTAATATCCAGTGTCTCTTCGCTTGTCTTGTATTTGGTGTGAATGGTACAGCTGTGAGTTAAATTTTGAATTTAGAAGGGTTTTCACGTTCTAAGTTCATCCACTACCAAATGCATCAAGACAGCTCTCATTCTCCTTCATATCTTTGCAGCGCACTCAGATAATGCTATTGTTGAATGTGATATTAAATGTAAGTGTTTCATAGGCTAGTCAGAATGTGGTTAGTGAAACAGCATTACAAACTTTTTAAAACAATAATTATTATTGTGCATAAATGAGAATTTAAAAATGGCACCACCTTTTTTTACGCTAGTTTGTTCTTAAAATATTTTATTAGTTCAATGATACTGTATTTGAAGTTAGGCAGAGGATCATGTGTACTTTTTTGTTTTGTTTTATCGTTTCATGCTTCATGCATTTTTAAGCAGTTGGTTGGCTAATTCCTACCATTGTTTAGGCTTAATTTCTAATTCAACTCCATGTTTTTTTTGTTAATTCGGAAGCAGGGAAGTGAAAAAATAATGTATCTGCTTTTAATTGGTTACAATATTTCATGTTCTATTCATTACTAATTGGAGTCTTATTGTGTATTTTCGAAGGATGTCAAAATCTCAAGCTGGTGAGGTTTGGGAACATTTATCTGTATGAATTGCACTAATTTATAAGATGTGGAAAATAACTACATGTACCTTCATGTAACTGATTTTTGTTACAAGTTTAAGAATTTAGATCTATAGAGATCTATGGTACATCCTAATCTTATGAATTTTGTAAAGATGATGACATTTCATCCTCAGAAAGAGGTACTTTCTGGGGGGAGGGAGGATTCCAGTTTTTTTTAATGAAATTTGAATTGAAGCTTGAATTGACTGAAATGTATTTTGACCATTATCTAGGCAGATGCCACTATGGCTGTAGTCGGAGATATGGGTTGATCAAATTAACTTTTTCATTTGACTACAGAAACTGTTAATGACTCTGCCACCTCTGGCTTCAGGAATGAATATTGCTTGTTGATTGTACTCTTCAGCTTACTCATAGGACTATTGCAGCTTCGAGGCAGGAATTTGATAAATTGGCTGCTTGGAATTAGGTGATGGGAGAAACCTGATGTGACTTTGTTAAAAGATGAGTTTGTACATGTGCTGTGATTTTGTGGTCTAATGAATGGTTGTTATTATTACACAATTGGAACATTACATTCTTGCGAAGGTGTGAAACATTTTCACTGTTATAAAAACAACAAAAAATGACAATTAAAACATTAATGCAATAATGCCTTTGACTTTACATGTATTATATTAAGATTTTGTGAAACCAAGATGAAATAGGAAATATTGGAGACCTTAACAAAATTTTCATGAACTAAATTGTGCAAAACAGTAGGTTATATTTTTTCTCAAGTACAAGCTCTCAAGTAACTTTATTGTTTGTTTGTGCCCTTTTCCTGCTGTAATTTGAATTCTATTACAGTACAATTCGAATACAAAGAACTGGGACTTAAAGAACATCCCACGTTCAACGAACAGATTTTTTTCTTCTTGCTCTTTAGTAAATAACATTTGATTTTGAACCAACGAACTAATCTCACACCCATCCTCAAATCCAACGAACCAGATGTGTCTGTAAGCTTAATCAATTGCATACCAGACCCTAAATCTAGTTCAAAATTTGACCACCAACGATTTGTCAGCAGGTCCCTAAAGAATAACTTTTCTCCTGTAAGCAATGACTGACACCATGTAGTGTTTTAAGTAAAAAAGGCCCGAGTCACAGAATGAAAAATGATCAGTAACGAGGGAAGGGGAGAGGACGTTGAGCATAATAGATGAAAAGGATAAAACCGCCAGTTTGAAATGTAGTGTGTGTTTGTGTTGTGTATTAGGCAATAGATTGTTGAGTTGGTTTAACGTCCAACATCAGCGCTGTATAGGCTATATTGTGGACGGGCACCATCACTGATGTCTGACAATTTTATGTGCTGCCTCACACGGGGATACCAGTCACATTAAACTGGTACCGACGTGTATTAGGCAAAGGGAAAGTTGTAAATAGTGGAGTGTCTCAACACGATGTTATGTTAGGGGAAGGTACTTTATTGGCAGCACTGAACCACACATTCAACCAACAATATAAAAATTAAACGAGCGAGTTGGTTGAGTTCAAAGTTTTAGTCTCAAATCTAAATTTAGACATTTTCACTGTTAGTGCAGTTTGCATCAGTTTTTAAAAGGGGACGAATTTAAAGTCACCTTCTTAAAAAACAAATGTACATGACTCATTCTCAAAAGGTGCTTTTCCAACAATAATGTAATGTAACACGGGTTTAAAAAAAAACACTACAGATTACAAGAGGAATAATGAAACATATCTCTGTAGTAAAGTTTTATTTAAGGCAAACCCTATTTTTGCATAACATTTTTCTGCCATTTTGAGACATATCTCCCTGTGTCATCATGATCCATAATAAAAAAGTCACTACAACAATATATGTTGTTCTAACTCAGTAATTTCCATACGTCAGTATATGAACCGAGAGAGGTCACGTGGTGTAAAGGTCAATGTCATGTTGTTTTGGTTAGCTTGGATGCAAAAATTCTTCGCTGCTACCTGTGAATTACAAATAGTGAAATTCCTTCTAAAATCGTTTGTATGGATATGTTTAATTTTTACGTTTTTGTGTCATCACCAGTGCCGGGGATACATCTCAAAGTAATGATGAATACTTTGGTTTGACTAAATCTAAACACGCTAAATGATTATTCTAAGTAAAATCGTCTCAGTGCTGGTATGCACATTTAAATCTATCAAAACTAAAAATTGGCATAAAACTTTTAACAGATAAGTGACAAAAACAAAATTTATGCCATTGATACAACTTGGGACACCCTAGATCTACGCTATCTATTTCGCCCTAGACCCAGCTAGAAAAAAAAAAATTTGTGGTTTTGTTTCATGTGATAGATACAATGTAACCATTTTAGTTACCTACAGACCATATTCAGTGGTAAATATAGTTATTTTGACATAGTACTGAGATGTATACAATTTATGCCATAGAAATCTCAAAGTGATATTGTCGTTTTTTTGTTCACAGATGGATTTCGCATACTATCTTTCACTTTCAGTGTTATTTTGATAGAAAATTATCTCAGACACAAATCTGAGCAAAAATTTTTTAAGTTTAGCAAGGATAAATGTGATACAAACAAAATTTATGTCATCAATACATCTTGGAATACCCTAGATCTAGGCGATCCATTGCTCTTAAGACCAGATCATATTCAGTGATAAATTCATATAACATAGATAGATAGTAAGTATCGTACCAAGATATATCGACACAATTTATGTCATTGATACATCTCAAAGTACATGCAGAATTGTTTTTTTTGGTTCACCCATGGATTTAAAATACAAACTATCAGTGTTGTTTAATAGAAAATTATCTCATACAAAAATAGAAACAAAAATTGGTCAATTAGAATGAAAGTTAGAGAAATGAAACTTTGGAACACTGACATTGCTTGTTTGAGACGCATCAGTGAAACAAACTTTCCCTAACAATTAATATAGTATTTTTAAAATAAGTTTCAATGTTTTGAGATATTTATTGAATGCAAAAATTTGTTTTGAAAGTGAGGTGGGCATATCATTTAGATACCAAAGGCGTTAAATAAGGTAATGTTAGTGTCATCGATACATCTCAGTATATTTAACTCTCTAAGTTTATATAACTTTTCTTCACAAAATGAGGTGCTTAACTACCTTGAAAATTATTTTACTCCATCCTTGGGTTACTGATGCTATTAGAAACACATCTTTTATGTTAAAAAATAACAATTTGAAATTATCACCCTAGGTTCAGAAATTGATACAACCTATTGAAAATGAGTCGCATGTACATGTATATTACAGTGCCGGGGAACTCTGCCTTAATCATGTCATCAGTCTGCCTTCTATCCCGTCTTAGTTGATCTTTTCTCTTTCACTCCATCTTTGGTAAGGCAGAGAGGCAGGAAATACATGTATAAATTCGACTTTAAGAAACGAATGCTCAAGGAGCAGTTTTGCTTTTTCTCAAATATTACCAAAATAGAACAAGTCAACATCCATTCGGCTCTCAGTGCACCCCAGGTACGCAAACTATTTTCGCCATTTTTGGGGTAGCAGGTCAAATTTGTGTGAACTTTTTATACCTTGTTATACACATACATGTACACAAATAAGTTATGTGTCTCCTCTTTTACTCATTAGCATAGAAAGATAAATCATTAAATTAAATATATGTAAGCACAGCAGGGCGATGCAAGGGGATCATGAAGCTAGATCGCATTGGTGTGTAAGTTACTGACTCAGACCAAGGTGCACAAGAGTGACTGGGATGGGGCACTGGTGTTATCACACATCACATTATTTGCAGGCTGAGGTGTTGGAAGAAATGTTTTTGGCTCTTCCCCTATTTCTTTTTTCTTTCATGTTGGATTTTGGGACTGATCTATTCTCATTACCATAAGCAGGACTGATTTGGGTTCTCATTCCCAAAATAAAATAATCATATGGTGCAAATGGAGAGAAAAACTGGGATTTTGAAATCTCTCGTTATTCCAATACTTCTTGATACCCGAGATGTCGTTGAGAATGGTGACTACTGCATAATTGTTAGAGGGTTTTTCCCTCCAACTTCACCTTACACTGAAGACCATGGATTAGGGATCACATAAGTCTTGACAAACACACAGATACAGATTTGATTGAAAAATATCCACACCTGAAAGGCATTGTGCAGGACTGTCAGTTTTTATTGTCTTGTATACTGCAATTAATTGTCATAAACAGAAACAAAAAAAATGTAAACATTGCCACATGTCTAAAATGGACTTCTCTGTATGACGTATAATTTACATAAATAGTGTCATTACCATAAAAATAAATAATTTATAGTACAGATTTCACATGCAAACTTTAAAATTTCTCATCCTCGTCAATCAGTTTGGTCAATGCTATGGTGAACACTCAGTTGAGGATCAATTCAACAACCAGAAAAAAAATGCTGCAAACATTCGCTATATTGAGAGATCTGCACATTTTATCAAGATTTCCCGTAACCAACAGAATAGTAAAAGAAGAAAAAACACGAGAAAAGAAAGAAAACATGGATGATAAATTGCTGGCATTGCCCATCACCACCTAAACGTTTTGTAATTATGCTAACAGAATGGACAAATCTCTCAGTGATTAAATATGCTCTCCGAACATCCACGAAAACTCCGGCATGAGGAGCAAAGCCTCACTCTTACTGCCAGTAAGTAGCCTCACTGAAGACTGGACTTTCACAAGTACAAACAGATCAGAATGGCATCCAGCTCCATTTTTAGTTTGTATTATTACTATTAAATTGTGTTAACCAAAGGAGGAAAAAAAAAAGGTGAACAACAAAAAACTGTTTAGATTACAGGGAAAGTATGTAGAAATATACTTCTAGGAAGAAAATACCATTACAAAAGATATTGTATATTGCCTATTTAGAACTTGTGTAGGAGACGTCGAGACCTTCAGTATTTGGAAACCCAGCTTGCTGCAGGCAGACACACACACACAAAGACTTGGTTAGCACTCCACTAGGTAGCACTATGAGTCTACACCTGCCATGTCATCACCTTCACATGCCTACCTCTTCATTTACTTTTAAGTAGATAACAGCCCTTCATTTTTTTTCTCCTTTATCCTTAAAAGATTTTACGTTTTAAAAATCCACATGCTTTTGGAAGAAAGATCAAAATATAGAGGAAAGATGTTTGCACATTACATATAGTTATTAAAATTAAAATCAATTTGATAAATTAATAAGAGAAAAACTGTTGCATTACTGCCTGAAGCAACCTGGATCTTGATCCAAAAAACAGAACGGCCATTGAAAGAGGAACTAGAGTGGGACAGTGTAAGCTCTGCAGATCTGGACTGGATCAGCGAGAGTAGCCAAACTCACGGGCTTCATCCTCGCGGAAATCGCCGTAACGCCACAGGTTTTTCTGGGGAAAGTGGAGGAAAAGTGTTTTGGAACATTTAACAAAATATGAATACATGAAGCGATGTTAAAAGGGTTCTATAATTTTTTTACAAATATTTTACTAAGTGATGGTCTTATAAAAAAGATTTTAACTCAATTACAACATTCCTCACTCAGACAAAGCGTTGGATGTTTGGTGTCTCCACAAATTATGAGTGAACATGGTAAGTCAACAAGTGGTCATCACCGTGAGATTTTCATGGCAAACAATAATTCTACCACTGTCAAGCCAATACTGATCTCCTATTCAGTAGGAAGAGAAAATCTTAATGAGTTTGTTAACACTTTGAATGATCTCTTCAGGGAAAAAATATCTTCTGTCCAAGACTTACCCTCAACCTCTTAGCCTCTTCTTGTGCTTTTTGTAGCTGAGCAACCATCTTGGCTAAACGTTTTTCTCGTCTGGACTCCACAGTGAGGAAACCTTCCGCCACAAGAACAGAAGCGACATCGTCCTCGGACTCGGGGTGTTTCAGGGTCACACAGTCTGCAGGGCTAGACTTGTACTCCAGATTTAGGAGCATGGGCTTGTTCACTATATCCTGGAATAAAGCATCTACTGCATCTTGCTTCGCTTCCTCCTGGGAACACACACACACACACACAAAAAATGTATGGTAAGTCACATTTTTATAAAACCGTGCATAAAATAAATTCTCATTTTGTTAGCCCTCTAATTTGACTTGCATGTAATATTTTAATCACATCAAAACCATTGGGGACACTTGCTAATAATAATTGGATAGTAAATGTAAAATGTAGTTTCTTAACATCATATCCCAGCAACAATGATTTAAGGTAGAAGAGAAGAAATGTGACAGCACTGAAGCTTACATCATTAGGTACGGCAACGCAAGCCAAAGCGTACTGTGTAGCCTGAGGGGACACAATGCGGAAATTGGTTGGAAGTGCTGCAAGACTAGATGTGCTTGCTTGCTCTCTCTGAAGACGAAGATTTACATGAAACAAGTTAGTCAAATGTCACAGGACAATCACTATACAACAGAAACGCATGAGGGACATTTTTTCCTTTAAATACAGTGAGCCAATCATGTATGCTGAAAAACAAATTCAAGAAACAGCCCTCAAAACTCAAAGAGTATAATCCTGAAGTAATGAAATGCTATGAAAAATTTTGAAACATTGGCATATAACTGGATAAAACAACAAATATATTACCAAACATTTAGACAAATACAGTAACAATTTATAATTGTGAAACAAAAATTTTGAAAATAACCTGCATGTATATTTAATCTAAAATGATCGTTGTATGACAAAAGCATCAGAAAATTCAGTATATCACAGAGATTTCGTCCTCACTCAGACAAAGCGTTGGATGTTTGGTGTCCTCAACAGTTCAACTTAAGTGTAAACATGGTTAAGTCAACAAGTCTGTCATCACTGTGAGGTTCTCAATAGGGGGAATATTCAGACACAGTGGGTCAATTCAATTACAGTGGTCTCCGCGTAAGAACTCTCCGCCTACCAACCAACTCCGTCTACGTACCCGCTAACCCCATGAAACATAATTCTTTCTCTTTAATTAACACCCCTACAAACCTGCTTTTGGCTTCGTAAAACCTGTTTTATCAGTGCCGGATATAATTTTTTTTAAAGTTAACACATTATTTTTCACTTCCCCAGCAAGGTGATTTTTTCTATTTTGATCTAAGACTCATACTCAAGGAGCGAGTTCTTATGCGGAGACCATAACTGCATGAGCTTTGTACCCTGTAATATATACAGCAAGGAATCTTAAATTGCTGTTATTTTGTATGTTCCCAAAGTTGTGTAGAAGGAAAAAAGAAGACTGAAAATGTACTATAGGCCATTGTTATATCATCCTAAAAGTTGCTTGTACAAAATCCTAATTAGTGTCATAACACACACATACATTGCCATAATCAATGAAAAAGACTGTGGCCTTGCCCCCCTCGATCTTCTCGATCTTCGCCCTGTACCACTGGTTGTCCTGTGAGAATCGGCTAGCACACATGTCGCCTTTCTTGGGGGTGTAAGCTCCGGGCAGAGGGGGGTTCGATTCCATCTCCTGCCTCAGGTCTTCCATCAGTTTCTCAAGGGCAGCACCTGAAACAGATGACGGGGGAATAAGGCATTTTAGTATTGGTACAACATTTTCATAATGCTCTATATGTTTTTCTTTTTTTAAAAAGCTTTAAAAATTTAGAGGCCAATAGCACAGAAATAACAAAAATTTAAAGGATTTGTGATTTGGGGGGTCTAAACTATGTTTCAGTGTGGTCAGGAAACTAGCTGGAATATAGTAAGTTTGCTCATGCTTAGTCTTACCTACTTTATTTTCCACTAATGTCCGTCAATAAAAAAATTTCATTAAAAAAAAAAATTGTGTTTTTCCTCTTGATGGAGATAATAAAATAAAAACAAAAATATTTATCAGTTTTTTTCTGCAGATTGATGAGTTAGTACTTTTACAAAGTTCATATTTTGCAGTAGAAAAATCTAATGAATTATAATTCAAATACTGATAAAACAAAGAAAAAAAGGCAAAAAGCTAAACATACCATTTTCTGAGGTTTGTGCATAAAATGTGAGTTCATCTGTAACTTCAGTAACAACAACTTTGGTAAAGTTGATCTTTCTCTCCACCGGCTCATCTTCAACTTTGACTTCTTTATGTTCCACAAAGTTTGCCCACAACTGGAACAATAGAAATTATCTTTAAACCATGAAAGGGCATTAATAGTATTTATTTGACTGAATCTAGAGTAACATCATAGTTACAATCTCACCTCTTACACCTTCATAAATCTATAACTTTTAATAAATTTGCAAACAAATTAATATGGTTTTAAAATAATAATAATAATAATAATAATAATAATAATAATAATAATAACAATAATAATAATAACAACATAGCTGCCAACTTTTGAGAAAGCAAATACATATTTTTAGCGCGATTAGTCTCGGCAAAACTAATCGAAGTCCGAGCTATCAATATTGACTAACCATAACTTTACAAACTGCACCAAGGAATAGTATAATTTACTAAATCTGTTTTTTGGTTGTTTTTTTTTTTCCTTTTTTGTGTGTGGTTTGTTTAGGGTTTTTTTTAAATTGATTATTTTTTGTAGATTTCCGTCTCTTGTGTCAGAAACACCACGTGAGCAATATCCAGGCAAAAATTTTCAAGACGGCCGACTAAAGAATTTAAGCTTTCTAGCATGCCCAAAGCAATTGGAATTAACACCATTGTCATTGACTGAACCAACCAGTAGGGGACAAATCCGACATTTAATTTGCCCAGTCGGCGGACTCAAACTAGGCACCTACTTATAACCAGACGCTCTGCCACTTGAGCCAGTTCGCCCCCCAAGGTCAACTATCTAGTTCCCGATCTATATCACAGAATTAGATCTAGATCTATACCATCGGACATCAACTAGATTTAGAATATAAAGCTACTGTCTAAATCTCGATCCACCTTCAGGAGATGCAGTGCCCCTTTGGAACGACAGATTGGTTTGTTTAGAGGCATGTCTTCCATCAGCAATTTAACGAGGAATACCACCAATCGGGTGTCCCCGAAAAGATCGTAAATGTACGAAAATGATCGAAAATCTAGATGTCCATATGGGTCATTAAAATGATCATTATTAACAAAAAGTTTTAACAATAATTCTAACGCTCTTTAAATCTATCAACTGTGATACGACACAAAAGGTGGCATCGGTTTGGCTAGAGTTGCAACACATTAGCGGCAGGCAACAGCAATCATCCGTTTGAGCTATCAGATCTAGATTAATTAGATCTTTGTTCCCGAATCCTGATGACGATAACGGATATATAAGCAAGATTTATATAGAGAAGCTGTGAAGAGAATTTAAATAATTTAACCCAGAAATAAATGCTTTTTTTAATTTCTCTTTTTTGAATTATCAAATTTTCTTGATATTTGAACATACAATAACCAACAAGAGTGGACAAAAAATTTTGTACAGTATGTAACATCTTTGAGTAAATGCATGTCTGTCTGTGTGAAAGAGTGACAGCGATTGTGCCCAGCACTAAAGAATGCGAAATTGTTTATCTGATCATGCAAGATTAAGAACTGTGAGGGGACCGGCGCTTGGCAACGAAGACGATTTATAGTCTAAATTAGTCTGCGAAGATGGTTTAAAGTCTGATTCTGTCTAACTGATTGCCCCAAAGCTGGATTCTTGGAAACAAATTCTCTGCCTAGCAGCAGTAAACAAAGCTATGGGATTCCCGGATGGACAGATCGCCGGTGGCGGAAGCATAATTGCCGATATATAGTGGTACACTATTTACCGCATATTTTACCGAAAAAAGCCAAGAGTGAACGATAAATCTACAAGTTGACTGGAGACTCGATCGATCCCAGTGCCATGAAGCGTGGGACTAGGGGGTATTTATGAGGCGTTAAAAACGTGAATGGGCCTAGTTAACGCCTGGGCTAACATGGCGTTATTGCCGAAAATGTCAGCAAGTACTGAGCGATCGACGGGACACCCTATCTTAAAATACATATTTTTTCAACCAGATACGGACGAACATACTCGCGAGGTCAAATATGTATTAAGTACGTATTTTACGTACTAGATGGCAGCTATGTAATAATAATAATAATAATAGCAAGAAGAAGAAGATGGTTGGTTGTCTAAGGACTTTGTTTACGTCTAGTACACATAAACATTAATAATATTTAGCCTTAAAAGGCATTAGTGTGAAGAGGCTAACCTTGAGTTTAGCTTCCTTGGCCTCAGCCTCTTTCTGTACAAGCTGCTTGTAGAACTGCGAGTTCTCTGCTGTGAAATGAACACTTGCCAGACCGGACTCAACCAGGGCCACCGACAGATTCACACCATCTACAAACAGCCACCCGATGAAGTTGCCACCTTTGTCCATGCCCTCTACCTCAACCTCTACCTACAAATCAAAGAGAAATACATACCTTTAAAAAAATTTGTTAGGGTAAACAAAAGGTTCACAACTTAACAAATTCACTCTGTACACTTTAAAAAGCTCATTAATGCAATTCAAGGACTGACATTTTCCACTGTAATGTTTATTCTAAGATGACACAAAAAAAAAACGAATGTCTAAAATTATTTCATGGAACCTTAAAAAAAAAAAGATCTATACATTTTTTAATGCTTATATCAGTGGTGATGGTGACGAAAAGTGAATAAGGAGGAAAAATTTTCGCAGACTTTACTAGAGTCTAGATCTAGATAACTAGCTTTTGACCTAAACATAAAACCTGAATGGACATAACACGATAGACCATCGGTTAGAGTCTAGACATCGAATCTGAACTCAAGAAAAGGGATCATGGAGGAAGAACTAGAATTTCTATCATCCAAATGGACATATGCCTTTGACAAAAAATTTTCTTTTCAGTTTTGCTTTCACTAGCTTCTGCGTATTTTCCTGACCAATTGGGTTATAAATCGCTTTTGAAAAGGTAACCAGTGCATGTAAAGGCTATGAAATCACTGTTCAGCTTAGAACGGTAGTGGGTACACCAATTGTCATATCGATAAATAAATCATAACATAGGGAAAGGAGGGAGGAATGCAAAATGAACATAACACTATCGATAATTTAATAGTATTCATATCATCATTTTGTTTGCACTTTACTGACGGTTATCGGTAAGGCAACAGTACGGTTCAGTGTTATGGATCAATATAACAAGGATCAGGACATTCACCTAGCCAACCGAGAGGGCTACCGCCATGGAATTATAAATTCGCACATTTCCGCGGATTACAAAAACGATGATTGTAGACTCAAGAGGAAAGGAGGAAAAGCAGAAAGGAGGGAGATACCGAGGAAAGGAGGGAATTCCTCATTTTGAACGCAAAAACTAGGATTTCTGCGGAATTCGCGGTTAACCATCATCACTGTTAAATAGGAGTCCCCATTCTTTTGAGGTAATCCCCTTTGAGTACAACACATAGAAAATTAAGGCCATAATACTACATTCTTGTCTGGTACCTCTCTTTGCATGCACATCTCCTTCACAAAAGTCAAGGCTTCCTCTCCAAACGGATCTGCTGGGAAGCTTTGACCACTTGGTAGCGTCCTTGCACCTTTTGGACATTCAATGCCTGTAAAAAAAAAAAAATAAATTTAAAAAATAAGGACTTGGTTCTGCTTGTGTTATAGTAAATTAAGTATGCTCCCAAAAGTTTACTTTCAGTGGAAAGTTAGTGAATTATTACTAGATGACAAATCCCCATCCCAACACACACACAAAATATATAATTTCAAAATTTTCAAATAAAAAAAAACCTAGTCCAATATAGCATAGAGTACAGACCAACCTGAGATGAGCAGAGTAATGAGACATGTCTCTTTGGGCAGATAGAGCCTGAGCCTTGAACCGCTGGCGATGAATTCCACGATGGCCTCGGATTTGCCCGCTCGTTGAAGGAATGGAAGGAACTGTTTTGCCTTGTTTACATCCTGCTCACACAAACAAGTGGCATAGGTTTCATAAAAACGGTCCATATCTACATATTAAGTGTTGGATTTGATTCTAAATATCATTCCCTAGCAGTAGCACTATCAAAGATAATTTTATAAAGCAATAACTGCAATATGGAATGGATTTTACGAAGATGAAACAATGCACTATAATTATTTGTATGAATTTTTTACAAACTTTCTTTGCTTTAGAAGTGAAGTGCATTACTTTATGCTGTCTGTGATTTTTATCAAGCGCAGAAAACATACCCCTGAGACGTCGGCCACTCTGTGGATTGGAGGCTCCTTCTTGCTGTGCACACCGACACCTTTCTTGACGGCTCTCGATTCTGCAGCCAGCAGGTCGTCATAGTGAGAGGAGCGCTGATCGTCGTCCTGTCTGTATCTTATTACTGTGGCAAGTCCTTTACTGACTAGAGCTTCTGCAACATTGCTAAAGGGATAAGGAAAAAAAAAACAGAGGGCTTTGCTTATCAAATATTTTGTTCAAAACACAAAGAATGACATTAGAGATTTTACAAAGTTGATTGATGCAAAAACAACAACCATGCAAGTGAATAACAGCCATCTCAGACAAAGCGTTGGATACATTTGTCCACATACACAATGTTTCACTGTGTCAGCTTTATAAGATTGTCATCATTACAAATGTATCTTGTGCTCTGTTATAAAGCCAAGAAAACATTGGCTGCATCTTATAAATCATAATTAAGGCCTCAAATAAGGGTGCACACTTTTTTTTTATCTAATTTTGAAAATTTATTAAGACAATGTTGATTATTGTTTTGAAACAGGGTGTGATGAAAAGGGCTGCAGTTCACAAAAACTTTATATCCTACAATGTGTGTCCCTATTCATCCACTTCTCTAATAACATCTTCAGATACAATGAAATAAAAACCAACTTGTTTTGACAGTGTGTATTTAACTTATAAGCAAGCAGCAACATTAATTTAATACATTACTCATGAATGAAAGGAAAAGGTCGAACTTCATTTAAAGATCTCAAAAAAATATTTCCATTGTAAAGCAAAAGTTGCAGTTCACAGAACGAAAGTCAACATAGAAAGTGCTAACATGTTGTACAGATCTGAAACTCAGACAAAGCGTTGGATACATTTGTCCACAGGCACAAGTTTGTGTCAGATGATAAAAGCTTGTCATCACTGTTACTATACGATGTTTTTGGATATCTGCCAGTACGAGGAGAAGGACAATTTATCTTTTAATGCTCAACTGCAGAACACTCAGTCGATGATATCTACACACATCTGTTCCAATTTTTTGGCAGGACAAAAATTGTAAAATAAATACAAAAGGCCAAGATTTTGATACTCACATGCCACTGGTTGTCACTGTGCAACAAGTCTTTTCAGCAAAGCCTTGGTTAGGGGGCTGAATGTAGTCAATCTCTACATTAACCTGCCATTGAGAAATGTAGGATATATAGAGTTGCTCCTGATCATCCATACAATGATAAGTGAATCAACTAGGGTTAATCAGGCACAAGTAGGAAAGTTTGATTTTTTTCAGTTGATAAAAAAAGCATCAAATGCACTTGAATAGGTTAAAAAGTGTATCAATAAACCATTTCAAGAACCAGACAGTGATGCTAACTGGGTCATTTTTTTACTGCACCATTCCGTTTAAAGGGACATGGCTTGTTAGATAACAAAAGATAACCCTTCAACAGAACGAAAGATTTGCCAACTTTTTTTCTTTAATTTACAAAAAAATGGCTTCATAAAAGACAAATAAAGAGGATACACTTCTTTTTAGAAATTTCAAAAGTTTGAACATACATCTTCCATGAGAACTGCTATAAAAGTATCCATCACAAGTTCATGTTGCAAATACACATAATATAAACCCAAAATTAATGGCATTATTTGCTTTGATGCATAGAGATTTCAGATAAATTTGATTTATAATGTGACCTTTTTTCCAATCAATTTTTTCCTCATGAACTCTCTTGCTTCAAACATGTACGGAATATCATAGAGGGGCCGAGATCTTTTGTTTGGTGCCTGCTTTTCTGTGTTTTCTGATGACTCCACAGGTCTGCGCAAGGAAGGGGAAAGAATGTCAAGTATTATTTTTAAAAGCTTGTAAAATCAAATTTTTTTATTTTTAACAGTTATCTCAGCAGGGTCTTTCATTGTATCCCATCACAAAATACAGTTTTGACAGATTAAAAAATAGGGTACAAAGTTTATATTTAATATTGATACTTTAATCAATAACTTTGTCATAGCCTTCATATGGTAAAAAATAAAATATGAGCTTTAAAATGATACCTTGGAGGCCTTATGCTTGCTAAGAAGATCTTTTTAAATGAAGTTTCTGTCTTGATCACCATAGCATCACCATTGACAATTTCAACAACCTGCAATCATGTTTTCAAATATGGTAAAGGTTAGGGCATGGTTATTTGAAAAAATATTTTATAATTTCACATTTAAGCACATAAATAATAAATTGGCAGAAGATGAATTTAGTAATAATTAAATGTATCAGTTCTAAGAATCGTAAAGAAAAACACAAAAGTTTTTTAAACAATCTTTAACGAAAATATATGTTAGATTATAAGGATGACGCATCCAAATACTAATAGACAGTCAAAATGTTTTCCCTTATGTTTTTAGTATATAATTTATGTATATATATTTTTAATTATAATTATTTTGACTTTAAGAACATGGAGCACTTTGTAAAGATTGTTAGTAAATTAAAAACTTTAACCCTAGAAGCGTTTAAGGATCGTCCGTTAGATCACTTGTGTAGTGTTCGTAAGAGAGGATTTATTTTATGGCTGACTAAAGCCCCTGTACACCGACTAATAAATTGAAACCATTCTGATAGGAATAAAGAAGACCTCTACTTCCTTCCAGTGCTGTTTTGAATGCAGATAACAGCTGTTTTCAGCTTATACTTTGTTTACATGATGACACTCTATCTTCTCTTGAAAGCCACAATCTGTTAGAATATCTGACCACGGAGCAGGTCTATCAGGAAGGAAATTACTTACTCAAGAACGAGTTTTAGATGTGATAGATGGTGTGAGTGATGATGATTTTCATATTGTTAATGATGATAGTGGTAGTAGATTTAGATTTCTATCTAGTAAAGACAGTGAAGGCCAGGATTCAGTAGTTAGATCTAAAAATCTAAACGGAGATGTAAATTAGATCTAGATGTAGCTGATGAAGAAACCTGAATAGCCATACCGGCTAAGTACTCAATCTACTTCTGAATGCTTTTTACATGTCATTCTATTGTGTTGGCAAAGGTCAGAGAGAACTCAGGAACATTTTTGAAGCTTATGTTCACTTTTTCTGCTGCATGAATCTGCTACAGTTGGTTTATTCTTGGTGTAAGGATACATTTCCTGAAAGCTGAATAAATTGTCTACAACTTTTATTCTTATGATTTGGAGCTAAACACATTGGTTTCCAGATTATTTGATGACAAAGTGGATATTTTTTAGGATATAAACCTGGCCTTGGCCTCTAAAAACAAGGTCAAAGCCACGAAACACTTGTATGGTGCCAAAACCGCTTCAAAATCTTTTTATGATTTACAAAAAAAATGTTGAGGCCTCCCTGTCCATTTCATGACCCCTATATAAATTACCAAATATAGCCTGAAACTACACACTATATATCAGCAACACTTCTAGTGTTGTAAAACCCACTCACTTTGCCAGAGAATGTCTTGTCCTTTATAACTGCAGACTCTGATGGTTTGTAATCTTTCCAAATCCTCAGTTTCTTTTCTCTTGCAAACCTTCACAAAAAAATGTTAAAAAATTCTTTCACATACCATATGTATAACAATAAGTTACTGGAAATGGAACTCAAGGCCACAATTTATAGTTGGATTTGTTTGTCACTGAAATCTAAAGCCAGAATGTATAGATCTAGATTTTTGTTTTAATTATGTATATTGATCACAACCAGGAAGGTGCTTAGATCTACACCTAAACATTCAAAAAAAAAGAAGAAGAGAAACTGCTTGGTCGCAACATCAATTAGTTTATAGGCAAACACACCTAGTCACGGATGGAACAGCTATAATCCAAATAATTGAAAGCATCAGTTTGTATAAACATAACTGATTCATCACTGATCAATGTCACTAGAAATTGAAACCCTCACCCCTCTGAATGGATGGGATTCAGACCAACACAGAGAGGAGAAACTTCTGTGGCCTCATTAGAAAAGATGGTTTGATGAATCATCTATGTCTAATCAAGATCTAAATCACTGATGTCACTGAGTGCATCATATTATTTGGTTTAGCAGGAAATATTTTGTCTAGAACTAGAAGATAGACCATGTTGTGAATAGAAACGAACTAAAAAAAAAAAGCGAGCTGCAAGATAGATCTACATCGCACCTGATCAAAGACATGTGGACAAAAGGATGCCACACTAGGTCTATACACTTAGAGATGTAGACCTGTGTTAGAACATGCAATCATTCTGCATTGTCTTTGTCTGCAGAGGCTGTACAAACGCGTTTTCATTCATTCAAATTGTAGGCCTAGATACGGGTGTTTACAATACACAGCAACAGACTCAAACCTGTCACTGCGTGTGCACAGCGAGACCTAATCCAAGCTCAACCAATCAGAGTGGTTAGAGCAGACAACATATGTTATATGTTCAAATATTTGCACGCTATTTTTAGCTCCAAATCCGAATAACTTGGCCATTACCTGATCCAAGATTTCAGTAGCATGTGCTAATCTTCTAACCTAGATTTACTGCTCAAACTGGATCTTAGAGTGGAGTCTAATCCCGTCGTGAAAGGTAAAATGTAGAGGCAAAGGCAAAGTTTTGTTGCATAACGTTCAACACGCAGTCTCTTTATACCGACACTGATCCAACCAGTAAGAACAACATGAGACAAAAAATTTTGCCAAATCATGGAGGTTAACAGGAGACCTCCACAATAGAGGGCAGGCTCCCCCCCTTGTACAGCTGTATGGGTGCTTACTTTTGAGCAGCTCTCAGTTTCTCTGCACCTTGCGTGACAACTCCCATGGACCAATCAACACAACGGGCAAATCCCTCTTTGAGCAAGAATTCTGTGATGTTTCCATTCTGCAAGATCAAGATTGTGATTTTCAAAACCATGAACAATAATACTCTAAAAAATATATTCTCCTCACTACGAAAGTACAGATAAGGAAAGCTTTACAAAAATGCCTGGACTATATATTGAGAGCATCACTAAAAATGGGAACATTCTCAAACTACATTAAAGAAGAAATCTTAACATTTACATTTTTCTAACATTCGCCGACACTTTCTTACATCTTTTTTGAAACAATTGTTTTAAGTTTTTAATGTCAGTAACAAGGCTATGTCCTATTGGTACAGCACTAAAATCACTAGCCATGTATGCCGTATGGTCACGTAGACGCAAGCCAAATGTCCTAAGTAAAAAATGGGTAAAGAGGTGCCATCTTCAGCTTGTATATAAAAGTTTAAACCAGTTTTGGGAAAGAATATATCTTTTCTACAACATAAAAAGATAAAGATTTATAAGGAAAGAACAACCCAAAAAAAAATGGAACTTACTGGGTGCATCACGGTACCAAGCAAGTTTTGATTTGACACTCCCTCAAGAATGATCTGCACATCCTTCTGAAGCAGCCTAGACTCTGTGAAATACTTGGCCTCCTCCATGAATGGCTCAGGAACCTGTTTGCCATCTGTGCTTTGTTTATTCATGGGACACTGGCAAAAGCAAAATTTGTATTTATAAGATTGTAAAACTTTTCGCTTTTTTAATCCTTATTAGAACACACAAAGCATGACATGAACATTGCAAAGCTAATGAAATATTGTTAACAGGCACGAAGACGGACTGGGTTGGTAGGCGGAGACCACTGTACACAATTTACGACATTTTTACTGAAAAGATCTGCGAGTGAACAATATACAAGTTGATTAGTGGCTCGACCGACCCCAGCGCAGTGCCTTGAATGAGACATAAAAAAAGTGAACAGGCTAACTGAGCGTTACTGACAAAAATGACAGCAGGCAACGAGAGATCGATGGGACGCCCAATTTTAAAATACCTATTTTTCAACCATATTACGGATGAATGTAGTACTTACCTTGATACCAGAAAGCATTACAGTGACATACTCAAATGTAGGGAGTAAAAATGCCCTGATTGTGCATCCATCTCTCACATGTTCAATAACCGCTGAAAAAAGAAAATAACCATATTGAATTTAAAGTCAAAACATCATATGTGTTAGTAAAATTCATCTCTTCACATTAATCTCTTAAAATATTGGAACAAAAATAATCAAGAATAAATGATGTACAAAAAGAGTGAAAGAATCATGAGAATGAATACATGGAACTAACCATCTATACACTTGTTGTGATGAGAATCGACAAAGTTTCTTGGGTTCTCAATAGTCCAGGTGATATTCCTGACGTGTTTGCTGGCCTCCCCTTCAGCGTGTTTGCCTTTCCCTGCAGTCTTAGCAGCATCTTCCAACTGGGCTAGCCTTTGTTGAGCGGGACTAAGGGAAAAAAATTATTGACTGAGTTAGCTTGAAAATCTCAAAAAGAAAAGTTTCATTGTTGGAAATGTGATTTCACAAAATTCACTCTGTTGAGGAATACCCAGTCATGTTCTACAAGCAGAAATATGGTGTCATTTTGTAGAATTATTTTTTAGATTGTGCCCTGTACATCACAAGTCAATCAGTTTATCAAAAGATCTTGATTAATGAGCTGCAGAACCAAAACCTAGCGTGAAGCTCACATCTTACCGATTTATCACATTTCTTGTTAAAAAATGGCAGATATTTCACCACTTCCTTGAAAATAGACCTCTTATTCTTTGTCAAGGAAAAATTTTCTTGTTGACCTTTTCTAGAATGTTGTAAAAAATATTTCCCAGTTTTACACAAATATACCCGTTTTAAATACTTGACTTCCTCCCAAAATAAAGTATTCCCTAGTTTTCTTTTTCAGCATGATTCAGCCTAGCCACTCAATATTTTTTAAATATGCTGTTACGGGACAAATTCTGAGCTTTGAGGTCCACAGTTTGGGTTGATGATTTGATTATTTAAAATAGTATCCAGCAATACAAGATTTTTTAATTTTCTAATTTTAAAATTTCCTAGAAATGTTCAAAATACAACCCAGAATATCTTAAAAGAAGAACTTCACTAAGCTAAAAAAAAGTGGCCATGTTCCACTTACATGGAAATCAAATTTCACTTTCAAAGTATCAATCTTTATAACTTAGCAACGCAACCAACAATATTCAAACTGTTTATAGGTAGTTTATTTCTGTTCTTAGGACATAATTAATGTAGAACCTATGAGTGGAGTATTGTCGCAGAATGGGTCAATTTCTTTGGACACACCAAATATAGGACTATAGAGGAAAAAATGCAGTTGAGGTGGTAGCTTTTTATCCCTGAAATTACATTCAAATTGCATGCATTTTCTTTTAAACTCAAACTCGATGAAGTAACACGAAATTTGACAATTTCCTTAATTTGGGGATGCCTTCTCCAGAAGTGCAATTTTCATCTTTGTTTGTAGTCAGTAATGGGAAATTACATAACACTGAGTCGTATTACGTAATCCACAGCATGCTTTGCACAAATTTGTTCATATTTTTGCATTTAAGTTCTGAAAGTTGAAAGGTATATAGACTTGAATGTTATCTAAGTTTTTCTGTCCTTATTTGGATTTAGAAGTAATTAGGCTTAAATAACATTATGGTTATGTTATACACAAATTTGCTTCACATTTTATCATTTTTTTAATACAATAAAAATCTGAAAATTTAAAAATACTAGCTACCAGTGCTAGTTGGGTTCCGAGATAAACTCACTACCATAAGCGTTGAAAAAAAAAACGAATGGTCATAGTGACTGTAGATCTGGCTTTGTGCAAGCAACGAGGGCTGAAAGGCATTTCTTTTCCAGAAAATTTTTTTTAAATACAGCAGAATTTTCGAGGGAAACGTTTTCCAGAAAATTCCGTGAATCCGGACCCAAATTATATTTCCGAAAAAGTGGCATCCCTGCAACATGTAAAGATAGCAATGAACAAAATGCTGATACCGCGTGAAGCGCCTGCCGACATCTAGGATGGAAAGGTGCATTTCTACATAACTTGATATCAATCTATATGGACGACTCTAAGCCAAATATAACTTGCGAACTAGGAAGAAGAAGGAAGTTAAACGAAGGCAGTTACATAGCCTAGCTTAGATTTTCACAATTTTAATAGAAATTATAGATTGCACTCCATTTCCAGCTTAGTAACTATTCATCATCAAATTTTATTTGCATTTTTTCCAAAAAGAACAAAAAGGCTCTTTAATGAAAAAGGACTGCCGGTCAAGAGCCACATTTATGCAAAACTAATTATCCATAACATCTTAACATCCTCATAAATAATTTCAACAATATTAAAGAAGACGGTAGGCATTAAGAAAAAAACTCACTCATCGCTTTTCAATCCAGTTTTTCTGACATCTACCAGACCCTCTGAGATCAAAGATTCTGTTAGATTCTCACCAGTTGAATCTGTAAAGATAAGGAGCTGATGAAAAAATTTTTGCATGAATATTTTTTACATCTTAAAACACATTATGTGATACTGATAACCATAAAAATAAGTGAGAATTAAATTATTTGTCTGCGACTATAAAACATCCTACTTTTGTTTTTAAAAATGTGTAGAAGAAAATGTTACGATATTTCCTTTCTAAGTGGTGTAAGCACAACCAACATCAGTAAAAGATTCTAAAAACAACAGAATTAATATCAAAATATGAAAAGAGGAAAGACCTTTGCCAAGGTATATCACTCCATATTCTCGACCAGTTCCAGGAACTTTGTACTCCACGGTGAATGCCACTTCTTTGCCAATGATCTTTTTCCGTAGAAACTCTCTGGCTTCCCATGCCCATGGCTGAGATGAAAGAAAATTTTGATGTATGTATCTAAAACACCAGTATTAGCAGAACAAACCCATGAAAACTTACTTTTGCCCTTCATGTAAATTGCAAACTTATTTTGTCAAATGTAGCTCTTTATTAAAAATTCACAAAACAAACTATTTAGGGACATAATAAGCATAATATTTCATAAAATGATAATAAATGGATTGAGAATATACCTACCCTGAAGTATTTAAGAGAATATTCCTACCCAGAAGTATTAAATCAACATTATATTATGGTGTACTTATAAAAGTAGGAACTTAAAGTGTATTTTATTATATACCAACATTTTAACACTTTTGAAGAATTTATGGTGCTTTCAAGAGACCTCAAAATCACCATACTTTACTTGATAGCTGTAAATTTGTAACTTTTCCTTACCTCATCTTTAGTCTCTGTTGAGTTTTCAACATTAGGATTTGGTCTTCTGGCGAGTTTTGGAGCTGTTATGTTAGAGAGACATACTGTGCGTTCTGGTGGGGGCCCACCTTTAGGTTGACCACGTAAAACAACAGTATCCCCTGACAGGACCTGAAAACAAAACAAAATGGACAAAGTTAAGTCGAATAGAAAATATTGCTTGTAAAACTTTATGCTATCTTTAAACTTTTAAAGCCTCTCTTAAAACTTAATTTACATATCAGAAAAGGATATTTTGCTGAGACAAGGAGGCATATAAGAAAAAAATGTGTAAATGAACCTAAGACCATTACAGAGAGAAGATTCAAGAGGTCTGAATTGGCGAAGGTACCAGCAAAGGAATGATTATCAGATTTTTAGACAAAAGTGAGATATAGAGAAGCAGCTCATGCCTTCAAAAACAAGTTGGGCAAACGCCGCAAAGTGGCAGTCTCACTGCCCTATTCAATCAATAATTTTATGCAACAACACCAATAATAAAAAAAAAAAAATTATTACAATAATAGTAAATTAGTAATTTTAATAATGATACCAACAAGTCAAAAACAACAACAACAACAACAACAACAATAATAATAATAATAATAACAATAAAACTTGTCAATGACTCCTCTATTGAAGTCTGAACACTCGAGGGTAAATTCTGTGTGCGTGTGTTAATAATATAGACAGCGCATTTTAAACCTGTCTTGATCCATGGTGTTGGCCAAGAATGGTTTTATCCTTTTCAAACATCCCTCTGCCTATGTGCATGTTACAATTAAATTGACTACCAGACATTTGCTTGAATCGATATAGAGACACATTGTTTTTACTTCAAGAAATATAAAATAATTTGGTTCAAGATAGAAAAATTGGTCAAGTCAGGCTAGCCCCACTTGGCTTAAATGAAGACAAGGAAAGCATTAGGGTAACTACAAGTCAAATTGTTGTTTTAGAAATACTACAAGATTTTTGGGCAAATGAACTTGGTGAAAGGGGGCTCTATTCAACACTGCAATGTTGGAACTTGGAAACATTGTGCCGTTGCTAAAACCGTCACTAGCTCCGCTCAGTGATGTAAAAACATCGCACCCTGAAAGATCGGTCTATGGTCTATGTTTTAATCGTCTTTTATGTTTCGATTTTGGAGGATACATTAATTATTGATTTTATTTCTGTAGGCTAATTATTTACATTCTATTCTTGTAAAACAACCCCTTTGTTTTTAGCGAGACTGATTGGGCACTGCCCACCTTTGCCCAAGGGCACCAGCCGCGCTTAGAGAGAGAGAAGAGGGAACGAGGTTTTCTGGTTAGTGACAAATCTATACATGCATCACTTCACTTCCAAGGTGGAACAGCACCTAGATGTAGATTTTAGTGGACATACCACAATAGCCAGGTTATAGTCTTATACTCAAGGAAAATCTATGTGTTCTCATTGATGGCAAATTATCCTAAATGGGTCAAAATTTAGAACTGGATTTTATTTTTAGAGACGTCAAGATATAGATATAGATCTAGACTAGATCTATAGCCCTTGTGAGTGTCTAGATTGAAATCTAGATCTAGGGCGCCTACATCAGATTAGATAGAATCTAGATTCTAGATCTAGGGCGCTACATCAGATAGATAGAATCTAGATCTATTGTTAACTGAAATGAACACCATCAGTAGGGCGTACGAGTTTTTAAGATACGGTCCTTAGCCTTTAATGAAAAAAATGTCCTTTTTTACCTGTTTTACAACCGCTCTTTGAACAACTGGGGTAGCTTGAGGAGCACTCATCTTCGTCTTTCTGACAGATGGTGTGAAAAGGAAAGGATGGCTCTTGGAGTTGGGTGAAAGGAAGTGTGCTGACCGTGCTCGTAAAAAAATTGATCACGTGACCACTATTTCCAGCTTCTGTAACAAACGAGTAAAATAAATTGTGTCTATTTCTTTGATTAATCGAGCCTAAATTATATGAAAAAACAGATCATTTGCTGAATAAATTTTAGTATGTTTTCTAGTCAACGTCTTTTTAAATAATCTATAATGGCGATAGTGCTCTGAAAGTGGGTCCGAATGCACTACCGGCGTAAACAAACCCACGTTTTGATGATGTGGCGTGTAGATTTACGGTGACGTGTTGTTTTTTTCTTCTGTGAAATTATTTCAAACACACTCCAAGATTCGTGTACTGCTGCATACAGAATAGTGAATACTTTTGTTGAAATGAGTTTACCCTTAGCTGTTATTTTGTTTGTTTTGTTTTTGTTGTTGTTTTTTCTTAATATCAAAGTTGTTCGGTTATTTTTTTCTTGTTTTTCCTTAATATCAAAGTTGTTCAGTTATTTTTTTTCTTGTTTTTTTTCTTGTGTCTTTGTTTGTTATTTTTGGTAGCTAGAAGACCTACGTAATCGTAGTTGACTTGGTTTAGCGTCCAAAGTCAGCACAATATATAATACTGTGGGCAGGTCACAGGACAAGCTTAGGCGATGCTAAATTGTTAAGAGTGGCGCAGTCTGGTACAGGCTCGCACACGCATTGTTCTAGGACTAGGTGTCAAGGGGTGCCTTGAAATTGACATAGGCAAAGGGTGATTGGCTAATTTTGTGTGATCACTTGATAGGATGCCGGCTACTGTTAATTGGTGTAGAAAAAGGATCGACATAGTTCTTTTTTTCAAGTCACGCGTTTTTGTACTACCCTCCTTAGATTCGCTTCACATTGTACATAAAGGTTCATCATCACTGTAGATCTAATCTGAATGGAAGTTTCTCACATCACACAAACATCACGACGTAAACTTACATTTTGAAAGAATGCCATTAAGAAAACACAGGGCTTACTCACTGGAACTCAAACTTCCAGTCTCGAATGGAGTTAATGTCAACGAGAGAGAGAGAGAGAGAGAGAGAGAGAGAGAGAGAGAGAGAGAGAGGGGGGGGAAACCAAAACCTAGCGTGAAGCTCACATCTTACCGATTTATCACATTTCTTGTTAAAAAATGGCAGATATTTCACCACTTCCTTGAAAATAGACCTCTTATTCTTTGTCAAGGAAAAATTTTCTTGTTGACCTTTTCTAGAATGTTGTAAAAAATATTTCCCAGTTTTACACAAATATACCCGTTTTAAATACTTGACTTCCTCCCAAAATAAAGTATTCCCTAGTTTTCTTTTTCAGCATGATTTAAACAATATCTTGAAATCTGGACACTACGGAGATAGAGAGAGAGAGAGAGAGAGAGAGAGAGGAGAGAGAGAGAGAGAGAGAGAGAGAGAGAGAGAGAGACGGAGACAGACATGCAAACAGATGAAGAGGAATCATAGTTCGAGCAACCCTTTTATTTTATTTTTTTTTAAACACTCCTGCTGTCACTAATATTTTAACACCCTAACCGGAAAATCAAAATATGCCCAACATGGTCCGGAATTGGTTAGGAAAATTAGTTAAGATCTACATTGTTGATATTTTACATGTATGTGACGAGAAAAAAAAATTAATTAAAACAAACATCTGTCGTAAACACGGAATTCCGAACTGTACATTGTTGACAATTCTCGGCAGCAGAGAAAAGATTGAAAAGGCCAAAGGGATTTCAGATTCATTTCCAACATTTAAATACAAAGAGAAGTGAAGACAAACAAACAAACAAAAAACACCAGGAGAAACAACAAAAATTAACAAAATCAACATCCTTTATAATGTGGAACCTTACTTTCTTGGCTAAACTTATTTCACGTTTGTTTGAACAAGGGATATTACCCAATTTTTCATCGCTAATTTCGTGGCTAATGTTCCATTCTTCTTCCTTTGTTTTAGCCTGACTATATTTAAAAAAAAAAACAAAGTATGCTAAAACTGAAATTGAAATTAGACCCCCTAAAATTTCGGTTCAAACCAGTTCAAATGTTTTAATTATGATAATAGTGATACTAAATTAGTACATTTCTACTCAAATAGTAGATACAGTGTCTGTGTGGGAAACTAGGCTTAACGAATGTTCATCTTACGGTCACAAGTATCGGAATGAAAAGAAGAAAATAGTTATATGAAGAATATAACTTAAAGGAGCAGTCTAATAGCCGACATTCATTTACTGTTAGGTTTATGGGGCTATCGCATCCGCATTGACAATCAACGTGGCGATGAATATAGGAGGTGCCAACATGTGGCTGCTAATTACACCCTCCCTTCCTCGGACATAAACATAAACACGTGTATTATGTTTTTTTTTTTCTTTCTTTTTTTTTCTTATGGTTGTTGTTGTCCGTCTTGTAATTGTACTTTGCCAGGAAACGTATCTATTATATGATATTATTTTATTAATGGGTTGAAAAGTTCAGTTGTCACCGCAATCAGAATAAAATACGTTCAACCGTTAAATTATAATAATTTTTTTTAAGTTCACATGTGTGTTCAAAATGTTGCATCATCATCATCAACATCATCTTCTACTTCGACAGCACCACCACCACCACCAACAACA
>RQTK01000028.1:12112-51499 GCA_003991915.1 Elysia chlorotica | reverse complement strand
TAGTAGTAGTAGTAGTAGTAGTAGTAGTAGTAGTAGTAGTAGTAGTAGTAGTAGTAGTAGTAGTAGTAGTAGTAGTAGTAGTAGTAGTAGTAGTAGTAGTAGTAGTAGTAGTAGTAGTAGTAGTAGTAGTAGTAGTAGTGTTCCGGTTCCGAACTCCCCCCCCTCCTCTCTCTACCTATCTCTGTCTTCTCTCACTCAATCACGCTCTATATTTCTCTCTCTCTCTCTCTCTCTCTCTCTCTCTCTCTCTCTCTCTCTTCTCTCTCTCTCTTCTCCCCCTCTCTTCTCTTCTCTCTCTCTCTTTCTCTCACTCAATCACGCTCTATCTTTCTCTCTCTCTCTCTCTCTCTCTCTCTCTCTCTCTCTCTCTCTCCTCTATCTCTTTCTTTCTCCCGCTCGCCCCACTCTCTCTATCCCTCTACTCTTTTAATCTCTCTCTCTCTCTCTCGCTCTCTTCTCTCTAACTGCGCCCCCCCCTCTCCCTCTCTCTGCCACAAGCGTGAAGTCGACTCTAGATCTACACTAGATCTAGTATAATAGAACTACTCTCCATTACTTAGATCTAGGGATGGAGAAGCTAGTAAGGCACAGTAGAAAAAGAGCGAGAACAGCAAGGGGTAGTAAAAATAGATCGGGGAAACCCAGGAAAACAAAAGTGCCGTCCTCGAGCTTTTCTTGGTCTCCCTAGACGGAGTAGACGCCTAGATTCCAATCCAAGACTACCGGAGGAATAGCCATTTGGCTATTTGTCCGGTTACCGGAGAAATAGCCTTTTGGCTATTTGTCCGGTTACCGGGTAAATAGCCACTTCCTTTAAAAAACATTTTTTCAACTATTATTATTATTATTATTATTAATTATTATTATTATCAACATAATTATTACGGTATTATTATCATTATTAAGAGCGAAATAATTGAAAAGATAGCAGTAAAACTGCACCTCTTTTCCTTCAATGATAACCCGTTTGCTATCCTTATTCGCTAAAGAGTTTAAGTTTTACTGACAGCCGTAATAAGTTGATGTGATACACGGTTATGGTCGCATGAACGTCTATAGCGAGCTATTGTAACATTTCAACAAACTATGCAAGAAGAAACGTCACCACACGGTTACTGTGCGAAAGAATACCCGATGAATATTGACAGAGATTAACATTTTTGGTTACCGACTCAATAGTGAGTGAGGTATCGATTTTCTCATTGACAATTTATGAACGTTTGATAGTGAATAGCTCGATTTATTGTAACCAAAAATTAATGTCCTCTTTTGAAAGCTCCCCTAGTTTAATGTCTCCTTTCAATTTAGCCAATATTGACTGTTGTAGTACTCGGGGTTTTAAATTTTCACTGAACTTTCTATTGCCAGGTTCTCAGGAAGGAGGGACAAAACCAGGAAGATGGTATTTCAGGGCGATTTTTTTATATAAAAAAGAAGAAATAAATTGTGCGCCTCCTTTGTGTCTCTGAGAATAACAGTATGGGAAACGGAGACTCGAACCGCCAACCTGCCGCTCTCAGCCTAGAGCACTAACCAGTTGAGCTAGCGACGCTCCCTTTTTAAATTGACTCTCCTGTAGGGACAAAAATACAAGAAAAGAATCCACCCTACTTGATCGATTATATCATACTGAGAGATAGGGCGGCCTATTCGGGAATGGCAGCAAATAAAAAGCAACCCCCCACCCCACACACACACACACATTGCAATCGCACGCTCAACCTAAAAAAAAACAACAACCAACAACAACAAAACAAACAAAAAAGAAAAGCATGTAAATAACAATCGGTTGAGAAAAGACCAGGGTTATTTAAATAGAATGTAGCTTACATGGTATTGTACGTTACACTTAAGTTCTATCTTATTTGAGACTAGTTTTGAATTGCAGAGACCTGCACACTTTTATTGACATTCTAGGGCTTGGATAAACATGCCTGCTTTGCTCTTCAAGGCCTGCGTGTTATCAGTCAAGCCTGTGCAAAGTTAAACGAGCAACTCAAGCAGCAGCTGTCACCAGACTTTGAAATTAATATTAATTTAAACATGGTCTTAAGAGGAACACAGTATTAGTACCCCGATAACCGTGCCCCGTGCATGCCTATTGAGAAAGCACATCTTTTCACTCGTGAACTTTTCTTGCGTGCCATCTTCTGACATATTCTTACTCTTAGGCGCATCATCATCATCATCATCATCATCATCATCATCATCATCATCATCATCATCATCATCATCATCATCATCATCATCATCATCATCATCATCATCATCATCATCATCATCATCATCATCATCATCACCATCATCATTATCATGAGCAAAGGTGTTAGTTCAAACAAGGGACGAGACAAATGACGGGGAAAGTAGGAAACGACTAACAAGAGGTGGCAGTTCAAAATATAATTAATCCTAAATTATAGGAAACAGCATAAGCATTAAACGCACGACGATATGAGAGTACAGCATGTTAAGTAATTATATACATAGGAAAACACCCAGCACACGGGTCTAGCTCAAATACAATTAAAGGACCCAAAAATTACACTAAGACATAAGGCTAGACTGTGTAGTTACGACAGGTCGAGCTCTAAAAATTACCTCTAGTTCCGAGCGACGGCGATCCAACAACGACAGTCCAATGATGACGCTCTCCAGTAAGGGTGGGCACACAGTGTCCAGGGCGGCGATCATGGTAGAGCTGACCATGACCAACGGCAGGGTAGACGGGCTTAGTCCCTGACCACAGGTGGTGAAAACCAGACAGGCTGACATGGACGTAATGGACGACTTCTTAACAGCATCTCATAGGTAGTTCACAGGCTCGAGGTTGAGGGGCAGCGACAGTTAGTGAGTTACCCAGTACAGCACGAGATGGGCGACTCGACAGCGGAGGTCAATACAATGTTCATACCTAGGTGGGAATGTAGATACAGTGCCCAACTAACACTAGTATATATAAAAATGACATACAGCTTGGAAGCTTACTGGTTTATCGGAAACAGCCGATATGTACGCAGTAATTGGTTCTGTTGAAACATTGATGGAGTGTCAGGACAAGATATTCCATTCTTCAACCTTTGAGAAACCCTTTGCATTGTGGTGGGTGCCATTTCCAACGAAGGAAGAGTCTGAATCCTTCTGAAAACTCAGGTTCATAATATGTGTCCCTGGGGTGAAACGGTAAAATTTCCACCTGAAATGTGTCAACTAAACGTGACTTGTTATTTGAACGGTGGCACGAACAACAAACGACACCGCTTGATTGCTCATTGTCTGTTACTGCTAAAGGTGTAGTAGCGCCATTAGGTTAACGCCAGTAATATTTGCGCAGCAGATTGACATGAAGGGCGCATGTCCTATCGCCCATGTCTACTAGATAACATTGGATTGCCTTTTGATACTATTTGCGCAGCAGATCTGGACGGGGAATCAAAGCCATTCTTCCAGAAAGGAACTTCTCAACTTAGACTTGGCACGTGTCGATCACGATTTGCAGCAGCAGCCTCTTGATCCATCTTACAGCTGGACTTACTTCTATTATGGAGGTCCTGGACATAATGGTATTGGAAAGATGTCTCTGCAGATACGTCTGTTTATCACCACATCTCTCTGGATCCCCATCACGCCCCTAAGGGAACGCCCAAACAGTAGGAAAAAACGAGAGAAACCAGTCGATGTGTGGATTTGGTTTCGATACAAACAACGCCGCGGAAAGATAGCGGTTCCAATCCGTTGCTTGATCCGCCGATTTCCGATGCATATTCTTAATGGCAGCGTGAAAGTGTTCAACGGTGTCGTTCGCATGTGGGTGGTAGGGTGTGGAAACAAAGTGTTGTATATTAAATTTTGACAGGGAGTTCAATTCCAGCAGGAGGCTGAACATGAACTGTTGTCCCTGATCTGACTTAATCTCAGTGAGAAATCCGACTCTCATGAATATCTCACACAGTGCCTCATTTACGTCTTTGGCAGTGATGGCGAAGGGGAAAAGCTTCGGCCCATCTGGATGCCTGTATTTATCCGTCGTGATTGGTGGGGGACCAACCAGATCTATAATAACCCGTTGGAATGGCTTCTCTATCATTGGTATGGGTTGCAACGGCGCAGGTGGGTTACGCCGTGAATGGGTTTTAATCTGGCACGTGTGGCATGACTGTGTGAAGGACTGCACCTCTGTCGACAGGCCTGGCCAGGCCTGGCCAAGAGAACTGGATTTTGATGGCCTCAAGAGTTTTGCTGTATCCCGAATGACCAGATACGCAGACTCGTGGTTATAAGAAACAAACTTGGTACCATGGTACCTTAATATTTGACGCACAGCAACCGCGGTGTACACAGCAGTTGATCCTGGCTTGGAAAACTGGCGGTACAAAGTGCCGTTATCTATGACGAAGGAGACTCCTTACATTTCAACATTAATAAAACAAAAGCGGTGGGGAGACTTGTCGTCTTGCAGCAAAACGTGTTGGCGTGGATCGTGCGACCTGTGAAGCATTAATTGGTAGGTACCAGTGAATCCATCACTGCCAGTGTTAAGCACCCAGCGTCACGTGGACGCTTGGACGCCTGGTCACAGACAGTGATGAGTTTCCCATCCCGCTTGTATGGGACATCCGCGACACAGCAGTGGTGGCGGTCCGTCCGATGTGTTGTTGCAGTGTTACAATTACTGGAATATCCCTGCTGTCGCCTGAAGCAATTGCGCCTGCAGTGGCTCTTCTTCTCACCATAGAAACAGCAGTATTCGTTGGATGCACCATAGTCCGAATACTTTTTACGGTCACCCTGGCAATCAATCTTATAAGCGGTTTTGGGTCGATCAACCGATTCCTGCCATGGATTGTTAGACTGGTACGACAAGCTAGACTGTGAATGTAGTCTGGTACAACGTAATACTTTACGCGCTTTGTTAAGAGGTGGAGATCTACTGTATTGGGGTGGTTTAGGTCCATCTGCACCTCTAGATTGGGGACGTCCTGTGGTGCGGGCTGTTTACCCACAAATCCAACAGTAGGAATTATATTTTTGGCAAAAATGTTATTCGGTCTAGCCGAGACATGCGTCGACGTCTTCTTTAATTCGTCGGTAGTCGTGGTGGATTTGTGCATGATGTAGTCGTCGTCACACGTGTCGAGTATTATTTCTCCATCAGAATAAAAAATGTCAGAGACCCGCCAATCCAATTCAGCCGTTTTACCATGTTTAAATACGAATCAAAATTTTCCCCAGCAAGAGGTTTTGCTTTGAACAAAATTCAACTTCAAACCATTTTTTTTATTACAATTAAAACGTCGAAGCAAAGTGGTCTTCACTGTTGCGTAACACGAGCGTTCAGTCGGGTTTAGGGAGAGAAAGACAGAGAGCCTCTCCTTGCAGCAAGTTGGCCAAACATGACGGCCACTCTGATTCGCTCCACCCCATCGATATCGCATATCTTTCGAACCTCTCCAGATAGAGGTCTACTTGGGTTGCATCAGGTTGCGGAGTAACTTAGGCTTACCATCTCTTGAGTTCATTTTCTGCCTCAAGTTTTTATTTGATTTCAGCATCTGCCTCTAATTTCTGTCTTTTAACAAGTGCCTCTATTTTCTGTCGTTCATCATGTAGTTTGAGACTTTCAACATCTGCCTCTACTGCCTCCCTCTCTCGTTCTAATCTTCTCTCTTCTCTCTCATGTTCAGCTTGACCTTGAGCTTCTATCTGGTATCCTGGGCCTGAACCCAATCTGGTATCCTGGGCTTGAACCCAATCTGGTATCTTCTCGGTGTCAATTCCAAGATTCTTGGCCACTTCAGATTGTGTTTCGTAAAGGTCGAGATCGGCCATCGTCAGTAAGATACAGTAGTCAAAGACACTAGTAAAATGTTGTTACAAACTGTTCAATGGAGTTAAGGGGAAAGAAAACAAAATATTACACCGCCTGTAACAAAAAATCAGAATAGACGAAAGAACAGTGTTGGGAAATTAACAAAGTCACTATAGACAGAAGTAGGAGAGGGCCAAGATCCCGCCGCTAAAAACACCAACAACGAACCCCGAAAAATATGTCACTCTCCTTGAGCTCTTCCTTGCTCACCCGCCGCGGTCTCAGTGAGTGAGTGAGTCAGTTCATAAAAGACGCTACACCTGTGTTCACAATTGCATACCCGGTACCGCTGTAGAGAAAAAAAAACAACAACCCAACAACAGGTTCTTCTATAAAAATCGAAAAGCATTGCGTTTACACACACACACACACACACAAACGAAAAAAAAGGGAAGAAAGTGAATTGCAGCGATGCAGACCCCGTCCTCCTAATTTAGGGAAACCTAGACACAGACCTAACTTGAACAAATACAAAGAGTAACCAACAATGCTCAACAAGTACCGTTAACCACCGTACATAATAATTTAATATGTATTGTTTATCCCCAAGCAGCGAATCGGCCGAGCTAGTGATTAGCGCCAGCGCGTGCTGCAGTGTTCGGTGCCGGGTCCCCAGCATGTTGTCTGAGCTTCTCGGCTTGGCCGACTCGAGCCGAGGGATCCTCACTGCCGTGGTGCTCACATCGGCCGCCAAGCTCACAGGCCTCTACATCGTGGCGCAGGGCCACAGGGCCAAGTTTCAAAAGGTAACTCATACAACACGCCTCTACATCGTGGCGCAGGGCCACAGGGCCAAGTTTCAAAAGGTAACTCATACAAACTCACAGGCCTCTACATCGTGGCGCAGGGCCACAGGGCCAAGTTTCAAAAGGTAACTCATACAAACTCACAGGCCTCTACATCGTGGCGCAGGGCCACAGGGCCAAGTTTCAAAAGGTAACTCATACAAACTCACAGGCCTCTACATCGTGGCGCAGGGCCACAGGGCCAAGTTTCAAAAGGTAACTCGTACAAACTCACTGGTCTCTACATCGTAGCGCAGGGGCACAGGGCCAAGTTTCAAAAGGTAACTCATACAAACTCACAGGCCTCTACATCGTGGCGCAGGGCCACAGGGCCAAGGTTCAAAAGGTAACTCATCTCTGCAGGTCCACTTTGTAGAGAGGGCAAACTCTTTCCTCGCGTCACTAGAAAGGCCTCCTACCATGGACAATCCATAGCATTTATAAGGGGTTTGCATACATTGATGGGTCCCAATACTGTAGCCGTACGTGTTGCTCATAGTCTTCAGACAGCAGGACTGGTATATCAGGACTGTCGTTCAGACGGCCACATTATACTGACACCGCAGGATAGAAAACAAACATTTAGGATAATTGTCAGGAACTGGCACTAGAAGTATTTGTCCGATGTTCGACCCCTGTAACTGGCTGGGTCGGTGTCAGTATAATGTGACCGGCTGAGACACGAGTCATGGTATCCACGCTCTGTCTCGTGTGTGGCAGCACATAAAATTGTCAGACGCCAGTCTGTGGTGGTGGTGGTGGGTGGTGGTGATGTGGTGGTGGTGGTAGTGGTGGTGGTGGCGATGGTAGTGGTGGTGATGTGATGGTGGTGGTGATGGTGGTGGTGGCGGCGGCGGTGGTGGTGGTGGTGGTGGTCGTAGTAGTAGTAGTAGTAGTAGTAGTAGTAGTAGTAGTAGTAGTAGTAGTAGTAGTAGTAGTAGTAGTAGTAGTAGTAGTAGTAGTAATAGTTGTGTAGTAGTAGTAGTAGCCATTGTAGCGTCTATTCTGGGGTGTTTTGGCTTCTCGTCGATCATGCCTTGCCTCGCCGTGGCATCCTGGTCCCCTAACCAGAGGCCCCGATGTTGATCGACAATCGATGTGATGGAACGGGATAGTCATAGAGTGTTAGTGACAAGTACCAGTCAACACACATATTATTATAGGATAATACCACAGCTTTCATGAAGCAATTGCTATGAGAAAAATACTTTCTCTGTGGGCTTTGAAACATGCTTTGCTTAATTATGACTTAAGACTAATCAGTAATCACCAAGGGGAAGATGCCAGTATCGTGTGAGCGGCTTAGATACAAGCTCTGCTATCCCCAGTCTGTCTTGGCATAGCACCATGCAAAGAAATTTGTACCGGTACAAGTGTTGGGACAACTCATCATACATGATCGTATAAGATCCCTGAGTCTGGGAGCCTTGGAAATGTCTAAATCTAGAAAGAACCTAAGAGGAACATATAAAGAAGATTTTATTTTGAGATAAAACCTCATTGAACATTGTTGACTCCTTTAAAACAATAGTTTCTCTTAGAATTGTAAGATTTCGAGTCAAGAAACAATCATGTAAAGATGTTCTCAATTGTAGAAAATCCTCTAATTTTTTTACATTTCAGATCGGCACTGTGGCTAATCTGTACCTGTACCCCGTGAAATCATGTGGGGTGCTGGAGACATCACAGGCTAACATTACAAATGTTGGTCTAGAATCTAATGGCGTGATTGACAGGTAGGACGAGTTCTCTCAGATGGCTTGAAATTCTTAAAACCCTAAATTTCGAAAAGGCTTGTCCAAGCTCACATTCATTCTTGGGAAAAATAAATGAATGTTAAACAAACTAATTTAATCGTTTCGGTAACTTTCCATGTACTTTTGCGACATCTGTTCTATTTTTCTTTGATTTTTTAACTTACTTTTTCCTTTAAGTTGTTATATCCTATCACCGCCCTTTCCTGAAGTAAAATCTCCTCAGGTTATACTTTCAGTGAAGCTTTCTTCTTCCTCATCACGTTTACATTAAACTTTTAGGTTTATTATCTCTTTGTGTCCACCTCAAGACAATGGATGATCTTGGATGAAAAACATGAATCCATTTCGATGAAAGAGGAGCCACGCCTATCGTGCATTCGGTGTTCCATAGATCTAGACAAGCTGGAGTTACATGCCCCTGACATGCCAGTTCTCTCACTACCGATGCGCCCTGATCTTATTGGGGGAAAGCTATTCACATTAAAGTAAGAAAGCTTCAAAGAAACGTTGCATTTTAAACTTCTTTGTTCTTATGGTGTGATAAAATTTGCAGTTAGACTTTTAATGCTTTTAGCTATCACAAAAACATTCATTAATTTCATTAAATTATGTTTTACAAAAAGCTTTATCCCACACAAAAAATAGGCCATCATATTTTATGGCTGGTAAAAAAATTCATGTTTATGGAACGAATTGAATCACATTTTATGTTAGATTTAAATCAATCAATTCACTGAATATTTTCTCTCTCCAGGTAGGGAATGATTGGTAACATTGTACCAACTTACCAACATTCAAAATAAAGATATTTCTATATAGAAAACTTAAATTAAAAAAAAAATTGTGCGAGAAATGATGTGAAGTCAATAGCCTTGTACATTATTTTTCTAGAATGGTAAAACAGGATCCACGAAGTTTGTATCAAGCCATCTGTACAATTTTAGCATCAATTGCAACCATGATATTATTATAAGTATTAACAACTTTTTCTATTGGACCCCAGACTCCTAGGTCAGCTTATCACAGTGGTAGAGTGCGGTGACGAGGCCCGGAAATGGATCAGTCAATTCTTGGGCCGCTCTGCGTACATGGTTTTCTCTTGCCCCGATCTGGGCACTAGAGATGCCTATTTGAGGAAGAGGAAATGGAGCAACGAGGCCAAGTCTGGCGATGTGGTGAGAGTTTGTCAAAGCTGTGTGTGGGCAATGTGGGATTTTGGATTGCAAAGTGTCTATAACTATTATCAAAAGAGATAAATAATGAGCTTTGTTGCACTTTTTTGCATTTTAAAGTATGCAAAAAAGATAGTTTTTGTAGGTTCAAACACTTAATTTAAAATACAAGTTTAACAAAATCGTACACAATTATATGTTATCCTTTTTCTGTGGCCCCAGCTTTATTCTGGACGACCAAACTTAGAAACTCAAAATCCTTTAACTGTTGCACAACCCACCACTGAAGGGAAAGTTTAATTATTTCATGTTCATATTATACAGTGACTGTAAAGGGAAGGCAAGTGATGACTTGGAAATAGTTTTTTCTTAAACAGGGTTTATATTAATTGGATCCCACTTTAATTCTAACCTTTCCGTCCCTTTTATCTATGCTCACCTGACGTCCTACCTGTATCCACAGAGTATATTTGCTTACCTGACGTCCTACCTGTATCCACAGAGTATATTTGCTTACCTGACGTCCTACCTGTATCCACAGAGTATATTTGCTTACCTGACGTCCTACCTGTATCCACAGAGTATATTTGCTTACCTGACGTCCTACCTGTATCCACAGAGTATATTTGCTTACCTGACGTCCTACCTGTATCCACAGAGTATATTTGCTTACCTGACGTCCTACCTGTATCCACAGAGTATATTTGCTTACCTGACGTCCTACCTGTATCCACAGAGTATATTTGTTTACCTGACGTCCTACCTGTATCCACAGAGTATATTTGCTTACCTGACGTCCTACCTGTATCCACAGAGTATATTTGCTTACCTGACGTCCTACCTGGTGACAAGCACGGCCTCCCTGGAGCAGGTAAACTCCCAACTGGACTCCCCTGTCTCCATGGTCAACTTTCGGCCCAACATTGTCATCGATAATACAGAGCCTTTTGATGAAGTAAGATAGCGTCTGCTTACTTGTCTAGGCTAACATTTTCTATAATCCATAACATCATTTACAAAATAATAGCAAAGTATTTGCTTTTAGGAGACTCAATTTTCCGAGAAATGTACATGAAAATTGTGAGTGATGTTAAACTTGTTTTCATCACAATCTTTTCTGGTTTAAATTTTTCAATTTACCAAAAAAATGTTAACTGCAACTGTAAGCTTCTAACTCCATTTGTGGGTGGATGGGAACGAGAAAATATACTAGAACATTGGTTTTCTCCTAAAGGAACCAATATGGCTAATTTTATGATACGTTTCACAAAACATGTAGAATTTGACTTAATTACATAGTATGCACATGTTGATTTACTGTCTTAAATATCATCATGTCAATGCAATTCTTAATAAAAAAAATCTTTTTATAGAAAGTGAAAGATTTGTTGATCTGAAAGCCTTTTTATTGTTCATCTAAACGCTAAATTGAACCCTTTTTTTAAATATATATATATATATTTTTTTTTATGTTATGTGATTTTAACATGTATTCTGACCTTTTATCAGCTATGTATTCATTTAAAGTTTTACCTTTTCCATTGCATGTTTTTTAATAATATTGTAGGACAACTGGAAAGAGATCTTGATCGGCGATCAGATTTTGTTCCACACAGTGGAGCCATGTAGAAGGTTGGTATGCAGTTGACAAGAAGGAAATCTCACAATAGAAGACATCAACTATTGTTTTTAGAATATTTTGAAATTGAACTTCTCACAAAAGTCATGTGTGCTTGTAAGCCGTCTTGTACAAAAAGGTATATTAAAATAGGTCTTTGCTCTGCCCCAATCAGCAGATTATTTCGAAAAAAAAATTACAGCTATCACATGATTTTGTTTACGTTTTTTGAGATAAAAGGTCAGCCCCATTTAACGCTGCATCATTACAAAGTACAAAGCATCTCCCCCCCCCCCCCCCCTCTCCCATGAATGTTTTGTCATTATTCAAAGATTTAAACGCCATTGTTTGTTTTGTTTTGTGTTTTTTCTATTTTTACAAAAACTTCCAGGTGCCTTATCACAACAATTGAACCAGACACAGCAAATAAAAGAGAAGACGTTCAGCCTCTCAAGCTTTTAAGAAGGTAACCAGGATAGTTTATGAAGAAACTACCCTAGAAAAAAATAAATAAACTGTTTTACTTTCTTCTTCTTCGGCACCCATTTTCAATATGCCAGGATCTTTTCAATTTTCAATTCGGCCTCCTATATGAAACAGGCAGTCTGTTGTAGGGTTTCCAGGGTAGCCTATAATTATAATTATAATTTCTGCTCCAGTTTTGTATCTGGACATATTCTTTGACTGACCTGGGAATAATATTGGCATGCCACGAGGACATGTTCTGGACTTTGAAGGATGTCTTTGCACTGTTTGACTTTGAGAGCTTGTGTTTTATTGTTACTTTTTTCTTTCCATGTCAGTGCTACTTTTCACATCTGGAACAAAACTAATGGTATGAGGAATTTTTCACTGTTAAATCAAATTCAAAGCCATTTAGGTAACCCATTGAAAAGAAAAAAATGTGGATAAACAATTGCTTACCTAATCTTTAAGTGGCAAGAGCTGATTTCACCGACATTGAATCAAGTTAAAAATTCTAGCCAGGTGAATCAGGTTTCCTTGTCTTATTTGTAAAGGAACATATAAAAAAACATTCACTCAAATACAATTGTTGAGTATATTTTTAAAACTTTTTTTCTAGTAGAAGGACTTGGGTCTTTTCTGTGATCTTAATTTTTCCTACCATAACAAAACTAAATTTCTTTTACAGGATAAAGCCTAGTTACAAAATTGTACTCCTAGTATTATTCACCATAATAGCTACCTTAAAGAACATGTTTATCCCGTACATGGGAGGTGGCTTTGACACCCCAGGGGTAATTTTTATTAGTTTTAAAATGCTTAGAATCGGAATTTATTAGTGAAATTTTCAGTATTCCTAAAAAATATATTTTGACAAATCATAAGACCAGAAATATATCCAAAACCTGGAAATGAAACTGACCAGATGACATTTCTAAATGTCCAGATTTTTGGGAATGGGGGTGTCTTTGCCACCCCACCTGGTAACGAGGCAAAAAACTATGACCAGTACTGCGGGGGTAACACAGACATCCCGCTGCTGTAAAGAGGACAGCTGAGATTTATTTTTATCTGTACTTCGAATATGAGACAGGCATCCATTATTTGATACCACGCATCATCCAGCATAATTATTTATTTTTCTTACTCCAACTCCTGCTCCTACTCCTTCTACTATACTTCTTTTAGTTTTACTCCTACTATTGCTACTTTTACTCCTACTCATCCTCCTTCTTTCACTTCTTATACTCCTACTACTCCTATTTCTACCCCTACTCGGATTCGAACTCGTCCTCCTCCTCCTCCTCCTCCTCCTCCTCCTCCTCCTCCTCCTCCTCCTGCTGCTGCTACTGCTACTACTACTACTACTACTACTACTACTGCTACTACTACTACTAATCCTACTACTACTACTACTGCTGCTGCTGCTGCTGCTGCTACTACTACTACTACTACTACTACTACTACTGCTATTTCTACACCTACACATACTCCCCGCGCCCCCATTGCAACCCTTACTCCTACATTCACTAGTTATCCTACTTTTATCTTACACTTACACCTGCACCTGCACCTACTTCTACTACTACTCCTACTCATACAATACATAGTCCTTATCACCCTCCTCCTCCTCCTCCCTACTCTTTACCTTACTTCTCCTCCTATTTCTACTCATCTAACATTACTCTTCCTACCCCTTCCTACTTCTATTTCTACTCCTCTTCATCCTACTACTCCCCCTCTTCCTCATCCACCTCTTCATACTGTTACTCCTACTCTTTTACTCTGTACTCCTCATCCTCATGCTACTACTTCTATGAGTCCTACTATTTCTACTTCTCCGTCTACTCATTTTTTTCCTCCTCTCTTCCTCTTCTTCCTCCTTTTCCTGATACTCTTTCTCCTTCTCCTTCTACTTTACCCCCTACTCCTCCAACTACTTCACCTCCTCCTCCCCATTTTCCTCGTTGTCTTCCCTCTTCTACTCATCATACTACTGATTCTTATACTCCTACTCATTCTCGTCCTTTTCTCCTCCTTGTACCCCTATTCTCATTCCCATTCCTACTCCTAATCCTCGTATTCTTACTCCTGACTCTCCTAGTCCTACTCTTCCTCATTGCAATACTCCTACTCCTTCTTTTACTTCTATTCCTTCCCCTGCTCCTTCTAATATTTGAAAATCTCGTCCAATACTAGTTGAATCAGTTTCAGTTTAAAATGTGGGGGCCCAAAGTCACCCCCGACGTACGATCAGACATGAATCAGTTCTTTTGTCTATTTAACATGTGGGGGCACAAAGTCACCCCCGACGCATGGATCTGTAATAGTAATGGTTAACATGTTTTGTTTTGCTTCAGTTTCCGGTGTCGAGTCCCGTACGGGGCCTCGCCTTTGTTTGGAGTCTACTTTTCCAATGACTTCCCTGGCTTTGTCAAAGTGGGCGATCCTGTCTACGCCCTCAAGGCATGAGGACAAAATTACGTCGTGGAATAATGTCTGGAATAGACATTGTGAATTATTTTGTGCTACAAATTTGAGTGTTTTTATTGTTTTTGTAAAAACATCGAAGCAATACAAAGAGAGGTGAAGGATCAGGAAGATTTAATATAAACTCTTTTATTTTAATAGAGATATTATATATTCTGAAGTTATAGGTTAGAAATAAATTCACTATATTATGGTAGTACTAGTAAGTAGGAATTCATATTTTTGTACCAGATCTGAGCTACGCAATGATAATACAGCTAACCAGCCCCCTCCCCTACTACAGCTGAAATAAAAAAAACCCAACAAAAACAACCAACCCCAATGCCTTATATCCTTTGTGATTTCACAAAAAAAATCTTTAAATTACTAGTTGTGTTCTTGTTGGCAAATATTGCATGTTTTCCCTAGCAATAGTCAAATGCATTTCCTTAAAATGTGACATTGCAGGGATTGAATGGATGAGGGTAATTTAGAATTTATCAAATGCTTAATACTTGATTTCATTATCTATGGGTTTGCAATGGTTTCTTTCCATGAACATATATTTATCCTGAACAAAATACATTAATGTAGTGACTCACAAACAGACAAAGGAGCATAAAATAATTGTTTTGATATTCAGATATTTATTAATTATTCCAAATTTTACATTGTGTACAAAGGTAATGTTCATTATGATAGGAATAATATATAGAGTGGAATTAAGGCTTTAAATCTTCTACTACCTCACATTCAAAGTAATGCTATTAAATATAAATGTTCAGTCAATGTTTAAAAACAAGACTTGATAATATGCAATGAATGGAAAAGAAGTATAAGTAAACCTATTATAATACTGTGATAACTAAATGACATTGATATAATTTATTCCCATGCACACACACATCCAAGAAATCACTTCGCAACTGAAAGTGAAAAAAGTTTCCTGCACTGACTTTCAATGATATTGAAATATATGTTTTTTTTCCTTTTGCTGAGTTGATAGAAAATAAAAAGGTCAATTAGAAACAAAGTTCCCATTCTCGTTTTTAAACATGCCCATAAACAGCCTAAAAATCTGACGACTAAAAGAAATACAAAACAAAAAACAACATAGTTTTTTAAATCAACAAGCAACTCAAAAGGAATATTTAGTCTATATTGAGTCACATTAATGCTCCTTTGAATTTCATATTTCCGTTGCAAACTTATTCACTAGCTATGTACAAAACACTCGAGTTAAATTTAAAAATAAGAAAAATGTGACTACTAAACTGTACAATGTAAACTTTTCTGAAACCACTCTTAGATCTTTCTCAGTTTGTGTTGACAAAAAATAAAACTGGCAATCCCACAACATGATAACCAAGAGAAGCAAACTATAAATATGCCATATAAAAAGTAAATAAAGCAGTGGTTACTCTCATCAAGAAGTAATAGAGTCTTGAAAACAAATGCTCACAAACAGAAAAAGTAAAAGCCTTGTAAGAATTTTTTTAACATTTGGTGATAAAAACTGATTCTTTTGAGTTTGTTACTTTTTATTAGATCCTTTTTCACCGTATGGTACAGAAATAGACCAGCCTCTCATATCTTTAAGCCAAACAATTTTAAAATAAGCTTTTTGTACTTTTTAGTAAAAATGTTTGATTGCTTTCAGTTCACAATATTCCAGCACAAAATCCAAGTGGTGTGTTGAAAAAATTACATGTATTCATGTACAAACCTCCAAAAAGGGAATGTCAGACTCCTGTTGTAAAATTAAGTTCACTCACTTGTCAGTTTGGGGGGGGTTTAAACCCAAGCCAAGCAAACATCAGGTCAAGTGCCTCATGCGATAAGACACTTCAGTTTTTTTAAAACCAGCTAACCAATGGTTTGTTCAATGACCATCTGATGTGGTTTGACCTCAGAAACACTGAGTTTTCTGCTTGAACATATTGTGGCCATCAATCGTCATTGAAACAATCTTGATATTTTAAGACGTGAAGTTATCTATACTAGGATGTGATAAATTTGCAAGCATAAAGTTGATCTCTAAAGATGTCTTCCATTGGAACATTCAAAACAAAAGTAAGTAGTCTTTCTACGATGATTGAAGTTTTTATACATTTTCTCTAATTATTGGAGCATGACATTATCACTTTATCGCTTCCTATTACAGTGTACTCAAATCTTTTTTTTTTTAGCACCACTAACAGGTAATGTCTCTGCATCAAGGATGAAAAAATAGAACGAAATCAGTAATATTGATTATTTCTCCCAATGTACTGTACAAACTGAACAGATTTTCGAAAATAATTAAAAAGAAACCTTTCTACTAAGCTCTTGGCATATATATATGTAGATGGTTTCGTCTTTGTCTTGATCCCATTTGTTCAAATATTGCATATAATTAAACACGGGTATTTAGTTATACAGTGGTCTCTGCTCACAAACCCACTATGCCCGCTGAAACATAATTCTTTTTCTTTAATTAACGTCCCTACCCAACAGCTTTTGGCCTCGTATAAAATGTAAGAATCCGTTTTAAGACAGCCAGATGTAATTAAAAAAAACATTTGTCAAGCTAACACATCATTTTACTTTCCCCAGCATTGTGATTATTGCTATAAAGATCTAAGACTGAGGGGGGGGGGGGGGGGGGGAAGGAACATACATGAGCCTGTGAACCTTTGCAACCGGTAGGCTTGGCTAGAGCCACGTAAAAGGATCAGAGAAATCTTCCCCCCCACCATCTCTTTGTCACACCCACTTGGAACTCCAGAGTTTGACATGCAGGTGTGAACATCTGGCTGCTCTAGACTGAGAATCATGGTTATTTCACTGACCACAAAGTAGGGGGTTACCATTCACACAAGGTGCCTTCATACAGTTCCTTGTAAAAGTCGTTTGTTCTCTTCTTGTTTGCGGAGGGGCAAGTTCTTAGGCGGAGACCACTGTATAGCATTGACCTTCATTATATGTTATACTGCTATTTATAGAATCTTCAGCTGCATCTTGTGTACATCAATCCATTAGTGTAACGTCTATGTATATGTTTTAATTTTTTTTATAAGTAAATTTGCTAAATTAAAATCAGAGAAAAAATTCCAAATATAAAAAGAGAAAAGAAAAAGACCTATAGAAGCCATAACAAAAAGTAATTGATCATTGAACTCAGTATGTGCATGCCAACAGTAAAATAAACTCTGTATGTTAACGGTAATTCATACAAGTATTTAAGTACACAATGTATTTCTCTTCAAAACTGAATAATGACAAAAGCTAAAAAAAAACAAAAACAAAAAACATTTTTTGGGAATTTGCATGAAAACAGTGCCAACAATAGTAATCTTACTTGTTATATTCTACTATCCTGATAGGTAAGAAGAACTTGAAATATGTATTCAGTACTCATAGTCATCGGGCATACATTTAGAATAACAAATTTCATCAACTGTTTGCTTCTAAATAAGTTTTCATGAAACTTGTGGTTTACAGATCTTTACAAGTAATAGTTTGGTAGGGCTATGATATCCCACATCCAAACACTTGCACTTAAACTAATATAAAAACATTGCAAGAAAGGTGTGGAATAATTTTTGAATGTTTAAAAAAAAATTAAACGAAACCCAAGCTGGTGAATGCCGCGTTCCATGTGGGAATTGATAGATTAATGGTAGCACCAGGTAAGAATCAATCAGCTCTCTTCAAGTAGACAGGGCCGTCAAGTCAATGATTTTATACTTGCTATTTCAAACATGATACAGACAAGAGCTAAGAATAGAAACATGACATACAGCAATTTTTTTCACTTCACTCAATGGTCGCCTTTTATAATATTAAAAAAACCCACACCAAATTAATTGAGATAAAATGCTTAATTTTTCAACTTCTACTGAAATCATCCAGAATGTGACAAAAATCTATGATGATGGATAAAATATGAAAAGTTTTAATTATTTTTGAATAAATTTGAAGCTAAAGGCATAATTTTATCTAACCTTTTCAAAGGTTTGGAGAACTACCCATTTAATTCAATGAAAGCTTCAGTACAACTAGAAGTAGAAGCAAGTTTAAATAGGATATATATACAAGCAAAGGGTTTCACAGGTATTTTTACTACAGGGGTGATAGAAATAGCTTCCAATGTGCACACTTTGTGAACATGTACACGTAATAGTTTTATTCAAATATATTTTATATGGATATGGCTGCTACAGTAGACTTTTGTCTTCTCAATTAAAAGATCAAAGATACCATAAGGCTAACAAATGAAAAAAAAAAAATACAGCCAAACACACAACACCATACGCTTTAAAACGTAAAAAAAAAAAAAAATAGCAAAGCTCACCGACTAAAGCAGTGTCTTTTGAACTGCCAAACGGTATAAAGGTTTTGTTAAGCAAAAAGGAGAAAGAGGAACTAAGAGAAAACTGAAGTACATATGCTTTGCATAGATCAACACAAATGCGGATATGACTGGAATAAAGATTTTGGCTTTTAGAACTAAGGATGGTAATTCCTTCTGTTTTCTAGATAATTTTATTACTGTGAAAACATTAGACATAATAAAAACCAAAGCCTTTTCAAATAACATGCAGAATAAAAACCTGAACTCTCCAGAGAGAACTAACATTGGCAATGGCGTTTTACTCATAAAAATTTCCAAAAGCATTTTTAGGGAAGAAAGTCAAGTGAGTCACAACACAAGCTTCATTAGAGAAGCAAACTGGTCAGTATAATTTTATATCACATCATAACTGACTCGCCTGATTGCTCTGACGACACAGTCTAACAACTTGTCTATGGCAGAAAGCAATGAGGAAATTAAGCTAAAAAACAAAACACATTGAAAAGAATAACAGGAAGATACTTGTAAAAAAATAAGCATGAAGAAGAGGGGATTATTTCCAACCATAGCCCAAAACCTTTTTTTTTATATATCAAATCTGTTTTTTAAATAAGGCAATAAGACAAGGACACAAAGAAGCCATTATATAAACCCTCCAAAAAATTTAACTGTTTAAAAGTGGTTTAAAAACTATTTCCGCATACAATTTCACCTTGAGACACTACTCTCGTTAGGAAACTCTTAGTTGCGATATTCACTTGGTGAAAGATGGTTAGTATACATGAAACTCTAACAACATTGGCAAGGTGGAAAATAATGCTTGTACTGGCTAAATGGAAAAATGACAGAAAGATAACAAGCAAGCAAATTAGATTCATGCATGTGATGCTCTCCTGGTCATATTTCACTCCTCTAGCAACTGTAAGGAAACTTGGAACTTCTATAATTATTCCCGTTTGTTTTTTTGTTTTAACCACATGCTGTGACCTCTGTACACCATTGCTTGGAACCAAGTTAATCTTATTCATTCATGGGCATCAAGTTTAAAATTAAAATAAACAAAAAAATACAGAGAAACCCATGCACACAATGATGTTACAAGCTAAGTACTCAGATTGTTCAAACATCTGAATGGATCTCTAGCAATAACTTCCTCACAATCTCTAAGTCAGTGAAGTATTTTTTTTAAAGTTTGATTTTCAGGCATCTGCGTAGAGCTTCAATGTCAACACTGTGGTGAATCATAAAAAAAAAAAATATTGATTGGAAACTATGTAGAAACAAGGGTGAGAACAGTTATTTTTGGTATATAAATAGGCTATAAATGCACAACCTTATCTCTATACTGGCACCCAATCCAAGCTTTAGTCCTATCCTGCTTCCAATAAAAAAATGTCATGCTCACAGTGGAATTGAAGCAAGATGCAACACAAAAATCAAAGCATGAAACATTACTTTTTTCCGTTATCTTAATTCAGCTGTTTACTCTTTCAGGGATATTTTTCCTCATAGTATAATAGTAAATTTTACCTTCCCCAAATTATGTAAAAAGTTGCTTGAAATGTAAATAGTGCAAGAGCACACAGACCTAACAGTAAAGAAGTATCGAAAAAAAACCACACAGTTTTCTCCTTTATCTTTAACCAGCTAAAAATAAGTTGAATGTCACATTCTTTGCATTTGAAGAAAAATTGATATTTTCACAATCAGTTTTAAAACACAAAAATTACTATGACTTGAGCTCTCCCCTTGCTGCAATACTTTCCAAGAACCACACTCCATACTTCAGGAATAGAAAAAGAGCAGCTGCAATATAGCATGAGCTTAAACACCTAACAAATATAAAATGCGAACCAGCTAAAGTTGAATCTTAAAACATAAGGAAAGCTGAGCAGGAACAGACAGCTCTGAGCAAGTGCGCACTGATATGGAATGCATTCATTTTAACAGTTTAAATGCAGTAAAAGCGACTTGTGGAATGGAAATAAATTGCGCCCACTCGTATTAATGCAAAAAATTGGAAATAGAACAAAAAAGTAACACATCTTTCAAACAAAGATAGAAACAAAATTTCAGTATAATAACGGATGCAAAAGACAAATTACATGATAGTGGGACTCCACATTCCCTCACTAATTGATTTGGTAAATGTTAATGGCAACACATGCATACATTCTTTCTATGAACTCTATCTTTGTTCTTCAGCTCATTCTGATGGAAAGAGCAATAATTTAGTTTATCATCCTCTCCCACACAAACCCAAATTTGGACTGATGGCGTCACAGCATATTTACATAATTCCATATGGAAGACACAGAGAGGAAAGGTGGGGATCGCAGAGTCAGGGCTGCCTGATACACTTCATCAATCGTATGAAACAAATAATAAGAAAACAAGCAGTTTTTCCCTTGACCTTATAGAGGAGGAAATCGCATTATGGAATTATGGTCAGAACCACAACTTGAGATCTGGAGAGCGACTGTTTTAAAGTTAGAGGGGACGACAATGTAATCTGCCTATAGGCAATCTATATCAGATTTAATCATCCAAAGTAAGCGAAAACAATAATTGATTCATCTCAGATGGTTTAGGAAATAAGAAGAAAAAAATGCCACGTTTAGCATAGCCGCCATACTTTCATACAAAGCTGTGAAAGAGGAAGTGTTACAAATCTATCAAAATGTTGAAGAAATACAGCTGACACACGGCAGACAGATCAGCAGAGACAGAGAAAAATATAGAGAATATTTTGTGTAAAAAAACACAGAAACAACACAATTTGAAGCAACAAATAATCACTTAATAGTTTGATAACAAACAACTTCAGTTTCTTAAAAGAATTAAAATCAATATATTTAATATACGAGACTCAATACATGATCATGTGCTATCGCCATCATAGAATAAATAGTTTCATTGAAAGTAAAATTGTGTGTTTCCTCAGCCTTTGCTTATCAGCAGCAGAGCTTCACTAGGCGGACACTAGTACCTCGGGTCACTCTCCTTAATCTGAGCTTATATGAGCCAGCAGACAAAAAGCTAATGAAAAATAACCGGAATTTGAATCGAGATATTTTCCCATCAAATGAAGGTACTAAAAACATAAACTATCTAGCAATTTCTATACTGATTTATCCTACATCTCTTAGAATCGTTTGTGCACTTAGCATGCTTTATACATTGAATGACTGTCCCTAGTTTGCAAAATGACTATAAAAGGCAATCATTCACTCAACAATGATCAGTGCCAAGATTAAAATCACAACAGAAGAGAGGAGAGGCAGATTATTGAAACATCAAATACAAATAAGTCTATTTGATGAGAGCATGAGTAGATTCAATTACAACCTTTCAGACCACCTACCCCAAACCAGCCCCTTGCTAAGCTTAGACATTTGTTTCGGCCATGAACTTTTTCACCCTCTCGATCTCCACTTGTGTAGTTAGCCGCAGTTTCTTCTCCTCGTCCACCTCGTTGATGAGCTCTCGGAACTTTTTGCTGTTGGCCGCCCGCATGGTTTCAAAGTCAGCTTTGAGCCGCTCATAGTCGGCCTTCAGCTCGTTAAAAGCCGACTTGCTCACTGAGCTAGCTCGAAGGTCTGCAATCTCTTGCTGCAACTGCTCTATCAATTTGTTGGTCTGTGCATTACTAGAACTAGAAGATAGGGATGGGGCTAATAATTTTAAAAAAGGGAAAGAGAAAAAAAATGAACATTAATGTCACAAGTAAATGGGATTAAAGCATAAAATCAAAATCATAATTATATATATATATATATATATATGTGTGAATTTCAATTTAACAAATTCCAATGACCATTGGTAAAGCAAAATACATGTAAAGCACTAAACGCAGAATTGATTCTGGTTCCATATCTAATCATAATCCCACATGAAGCATATCAAGTTAAGACTGACACTCAAATTCAACTTGTAAAGGCCCTATAGATCTCCCGTTGAGTTTTGTGTTTAAACGGATAACCAAAGTGAAACTGGTTTAGCTGTAGATTTGATCATTTAGATCTATAGAAATCCACTGTATTATGTGCATGATTCAATGTATTATCCATCCTCGACAAAGAGTAATTTTGAAGGAACTTTCAACAACCTTACGGACGCAAAACAACTTGCTTTAAGGGTAAAAAAATTAATTATATCAAATTGGGTTTGCAGTAGTTCAAAATAAGAGAAGGAAACACAGTATAGTTTCATTTCAACCCCCCCCCCCCACCCCCCCTCCAAAAAAGCAAGTAGAAACCCAAAGAAATTTACTTTGAACTTTTTAAGTATGTCTAGTTAAGGAAAGTATTGACAAGCTACAGCAAAACCTTGTATAGATAAACCTATCGGAAACAGCCTTAAGTCGATATCCTTTTACGTTTATTTTAGACAGTGCCTTGGAAACAGTTGAGGGCAGTTACTAAAGACGCTAGAGCCGGGCAGCTCGGGGCAGGCCTACCTGACACGGGTTCAGACGGTCGAGGCGGGGCAGTTACTAAAGACGCTAACACCAGACAGTGCGGGGCAGGCCTACCTGACACGGGTTCAGGGCGGGGATACCATGACTCCTGTCTCAGCCGGTTACATTATACTGACACCGACCCAACCAGTAGGGAACGCAACAGCCAGGATTCGAACTCGGGACCTTTTACACTGTCCACACAACGTCAGCCGTGCACCGAGACACGCACCAGGCTGGGGGGTCTGCCCCGCCTCGACCGCCTGAACCCCTGTCAGGTAGGCCTGCCCCGAGCTGCCCGGCTCTAACGTCTTTAGTAACTGCCCCGCACTGTCTGGTGTTAGCGTCTTTAGTAACTGCCCCGACGGCTGACGTTGTGTGGACAGTGTGTGGGGGCTGCGGCTGCGGCTGCTGTTGCTGATGGTGGTGGTGGTGGTGCTGATGCTGATGGCTCAAGCTTGGGGGCTCTGGCTCTGATGGCGGCTGAAAAGAAAATAAACATTTTTTTGTGTGTGATAACCATAAGTGTCAAAGCTTAGGAAAAGGGTGGGGGAAGTTAAAAAAAATGACTTTCCATTGTCCCATTTGATTCTTAAAGTTGTGTTGTTTTATGGATTTCTTAAATTTTGTATAAATATCTTATTAGTTGTTTGCTTTGTTATTTTAAGCCCAAGAACTGTCAAAAGCTGGTGGCTGCTATATTGTTTGAGCAAATTTAAGTGACTTTTATAAAAGACGTAGAAGTCTGACGTCCCTATAGCAAAATCTGAAAAATCTTCAGTCATGATGTTTAGGAAGAGTTTTTTTCTTCTTCTAACCCTTTATAACAGAAATAAACAAAATTCTGATGAAATCTCACTGGAAAGTGTGCCTTTCTTGAACTTTCTTTTATGATTTCAAGACGCTCTGTCAAGAGGAAAAATGAATTCTGATGAACTTGTCACCGGACTTTCAGAACTTTGTTGCCCTTTGGTCAGGAAAAAACGTATTCCTTTATTTTGGGCTCCTGCATACCTACCTCACATTCACTTGTATGTTTGTTAGTAAACATCCCAGCAGGAAACATTCACTGACATGTTTGTTAGTAAATATCCCAGCAGGAAGCATTCACTGACATGTTTGTTAGTAAACATCCCAGCAGGAAATATTCACTGACATGTTTGTTAGTAAACATCCCAGCAAGAAACATTCACTGACATGTTTGTTGGTAAACATCCCAGCAGGAAACATTCACTGACGTGTTTGTTAGTAAACATCCCAGCAGTTCACTCACGGTTTGTTAGTAAACTATCCCAGCAGGAAACATTCACTGACATGTTTGTTAGTAAACATCCCAGCAGGAAACATTCACTGACATGTTTGTTAGTAAACATCCCAGCAGGAAACATTCACTGACATGTTTGTTAGTAAACATCCCAGCAGGAAGCATTCATTCACATTTTTGTCAGTACACACATTCACTCACATGTTTGTCATTACACACACACATGCTTGTTACAGGAATCACAGTGAAAAAATTTTCCAACCCCTGAACTTTGCCGTATAATTTGAACGGATTTACGACAGCTCATCAAATTGTCGGTTCTGTAAACCCAAACCAATGCTCTAATAAGATTGTTTTAAGCAGTAAACAGAAATAATTAAGCATGCCAAGAGACACTTGTTTTATCCACATATTCATTTCAGTCATCCTCTTGTATCTCATTCCTGACTTATACAATATCATGGTTGTTAGACACTTAGACCTGTACATGTAATTCTAGAGTTTATTGACATGTCTAACGCTTTAAAATGTAGCCTTTAATTACTCCAAAGATATCAGATATCTTATTTGTGCACCCGTTTTTATAATTGGCGTAATGAACGGAATTATCACCCCCCTATAAAAATAAAAACAACACTAATAAAACAGCTTAGTAGTTAGTCTTCAAAAGCCTATCACAGATTGCCCTTGAAATCCCTTAAACGTAAGAGAGGTACATGTATACAGTTAAAAATGATAAGAGAACTCTCACACTTAATAATCGCTATGACAGATCTAGAGTGAGCCCCAATGTGCGGGAAGCTGGCGATGATACACTAGATTATAGATTTAGATCTAGTTTGCCTACCTGTTTATTATTATAAAATCACACCTGAGCGATTTAAAGATAACATAACTGTTGTGTTGATCACAAGCTTCATTTAAAAAATAGTACTTTATTCTAGATCTTGATCTATCCATTGTTGGAAATGACAGCAAGTCAGAAGGTATGGATAGACAGATCGCCGTGATTGGTGTTGTTTGGACGAATAAAGTCTACAACAAACCACAGTGATTCGAGAGGCTATTGTGGATATTACCGATAGTTAGCAAAGAAATCCGTATCGATTAATATTTAATATTAACATCCCGTTCGAGTTTTTTAATGCGCACCTATTTTTTCTTGGTACATTTTATATATTTTTTTAACCTTAGCCGTAGAGCGATGCTTCAGTCTACTTTTGTGATAAGTGTCGATGTAATGTCTACAAGGTCGCACCAAGAAACACAAATAACGTTACAATGAAAAATCAAATGAAATATCCTTCGGAATGAGTAACTTGAAAACTAGCAAGGTTTATCAGAATCGATATCGAAAGTAAAACGAGTTTAGCGGCACACGTACTTCCGTTTTGAATCGAAAGTAGTTATTGTAAGAGAAGATTCGAAATCGAAAATACAGGATAAACAAAACGGTACTTCCGTTTTTGAAAGAAAAAAGCATTGTTGCTGCCGCGGAAAATCTCGGATCCGCGGAAAACTGTGATCCCTGTTGTTAGTACACAATAGCACAGGGAACAATCATTCACATTTTTGTCAGTACACCCATCAACTCACATGTTTTTCATTACACACACAATCACCCTTGTCAATACACATCCCAGCAGGAAACATTCACTCACATGTTTGTTATCTTTCGAAGGCTGCACAAGTTGAGGCTTCTCAGATCGTTCTGGTAGTTGATGGGAGTTGGGTTTGGCTTCGTCCACCGAGTCTCCATCCTTGTCTATGTCCTGTGTGTGCACCAAGAATTAATACTTTTAGCTGAAATGATTTCCACTCAGCACAATGATTAACTGAAAAAAGTGATGACGAAATGCTAAATTAACTTAAAGTTATGTCAGTGTTACCCTAAGGATACCCCTGGCATTATCATAAAACGCAAACTGTACCAGTGACTGAGAAATTTGATATGCAAAAAGTAAAAAGTCATTTTGCTGGGTAGGGCAATTGAAATGAGAGGTATCATTTAATTACAAGGTATTTTTAATTCTCTTTTTATATAAGATCATAGCTTCAATGAAGCCCTCTAATTTTGTTTTGTTTTGCAACATCTTAATCAGCAAATACAATCTACATTTGTTAGAATCGCTATTACAATTATACTGCACTCTGTTTGAAGAAAATAAGTATACACAAATTGTACATGGAGCCTACACAATAATTGTTTTTCTCACATGCTATGGATAAATGAGGATACAGGACGATATTAAGGGAACAATTGTATATTCATGACACTGACTTAAGGGCTTCTGTCAACCAAGATTATCAAGGCAGATGCTGAATGACACACCAATTTTCAATAATCATGAATCTTTTGGTGGAAAAGGCAGCAAGCACCAACAGATTGAAAAAAATTACTTAAAGCATGTCACTCTTTCATTTTAAAACTGCTTGAACTGTACTGTAAGCTAACACTAGAAACTACCAAAAAAACAAAACAAACTATCTTAGCTAACTATTGCAGGTATGTCTACAGAGCTGAAAAAAGAAGAGAGTTTACACTTGGACAATTCTTTGTGGTCTACCAGAGATTACTTGAATGCACAACACTGGTCAATGCACACTCAAGATAAATCTATGTTGTCTTTGGACAGGCAAACAACAGAGGCACAAGGGTAGAACAATGGGAAACGCAAAATACTATCTTCATGCACTGATAACCATCTCTCAATTTATAGAAGGGCCAGGGCAAGACAAGGACAGCATATTTCACGAACCCAAGATAGTGAGGGCAGCCATGGAGAAATCAAATCATAGGAGTGTAAAAATAACATAGGAAGTATAGGAAAGTATGCTGGACTGGGAACAACCAAGAGCAAAGAATGATAAATCATGACATTCAGGGTATAGCACAATACGTGATGGTCTGGAGAATAAATGAATTGTATAAAAGAGCTCCTTTCTAAACTGATGACGGAATCACACTTGGGGATCAGACGCAGATACAATTTTACATGTCGTCACACAAACACAGGAGACATTTTGCCCCAGGTGCTGATAAAAGTTCTGGAGTTTTCTTCAAAGATTTGGGTGAAATAAACGGCTACTTCTATTCTCTTAAACTCTGAGGCACAAACTAAGAGGCTTTATTATCTAATCCTGCATGAATGTTAAAACGTGCTGAGCTAAGCTAGAGGTTAGAAGCCATGCAACATGCATACGTTAAGAGTAAGAACCGTGGAAGGTGGCCGCTTCTTGGGTCCCTTGGCTCTATTTGCTGTCAGATGTGTCAACTTCTGGCTCGAGGCCTCAATGTCATTGAAGGGAGTCCCATCTATGACAAAAATACATGCATTTGGTTAACTGATTTTTACGTAGAAAACAAAATTATTCATTCTACACTGCTGGAAATAAATAATATTATTAAGAATGAACTTAATTTTCACCTATAATCGCTTATAGTCACACATTTTTTGTTCAATTAAAATTGCTATAGCTTCATCACATACCCAAAAACATCTTACCATAACTTATCTTCATAAAGAAAAACAAAGAAAGCTTAACTGACTGAAAGATTGTCTTAAATGGTTTGTGTGTCCTTGGTCTCCGACATTGTAAACAAACATAAACCTAATTTAACACTAATTCTGAACATGTTAGATGTTTTTTTTTCAAAGAGGAAGTGAAAAAAAATGTTATAAAACCAACTGCCTCAGCCCACCAAACAAATAACAAAAACCATTCAAGCCCTTTAGAAAACTTTCTTAGAATTTCCTTGTTTTTCTCCTTCTAAGAGCCATACCAGTGAGAGTGCTACCTTCTGAGTTGCTGTGCTCGTCAGCGTTATCCTTAGATGTTGCCTTGACCGACACAGGCTTGGAAGCCTCTGGCCTGATACTGCCCGGCTTCTTGCTGATGGGTGGGGGCGGTTGCGGCTTCTTACCAACAACAGGAACTGCAGAGTCTGGGGAAATATGTTAGCATTATATTAATTTCACTGTACATGGTGACAGATTGGTTAGCAGATTTCACTCAAATCTACCTGAAAGTCATGATTTGGACACTTTTTTTGGATTTTGTGGGGTCTCTATTAACGTCCACTTTAACATATGATAAAATGGATATTTCAGAATACATACAATTTTTTAAGGAATACATAAAATAAAAAAATAAAAATGACAACTAAACAGATTTGAAATTATATTGGACTCAGCAGCTGGTTAATTGAACCAGTACCCCCAAGCAAGACCTAAAATAGCTTTTGTCATTTCAAAAACAAATTCCCCTTCGCTTCTAATCCCAACCGGATCAAATTTGTCATTGGACTTAATCTTTTCAGTACCATTCTTATCCAGCAGGATTAGCTTACAACAACTGGATTTATTCAAGGGAAGTGCAGCAAGGAACAAAACAGGAAGAGATAAGGAACCGACTGATGGAGGCATTGAGAGCTTTGAATGATGGGGAAGTGTGGAGTAGCATGTTAGCCAATGCTACAGAACATACAACTTGACATATGGATATCCGAAACAAGATTTTTTCCTTGTTTCACCCTTTTTGTTAATATAGGATTGGAAGTTTGTACTGAGTCAGATATTCATTAACTGTAAAGAGAAACTCACCTGGCTTCTTATTTTCATCAACAGAATCACCAGTTGGAAGCTTCGAGTGGAGACTGTGTTTTGATGCTGCTGTTGGTGGTGGAGGCTTTTTCGGTTTATTCGGCTGGAAGATAACAATAATAAAAATTATGTCCATTTCGCTTGACGGTGCAGTGGTACATGGGTTAACAAGCAACCACTTTGATTATTGAATTTATAGTATCATTTAAATATGCCCCCCCCCCCCCCCCCCAAGAAAGGTATACCTCATGCCACTAAAAAAAATTTCAATAACAAAATAAATACCCTGCTTCACTCCTATATTACCTCTTCTGGAGGAAGAAGTTCCACAAAGTTGTCTGGAAAGACTCCTACTTTTCCATTGACCTCTCCCTTCCACCAGCCGTCGTCTTCGAGATTCTTGTCTATCACCTTGACATACTGTCCCTCTAGCAGGGAGAGCTCGTCCGGCTGCTCCGCGGTGTAGGAGAACCTGACTACAGCGCGTTCTGGCACTGGCGTAGCAGACCAGCCATCACGTTCAGGGAAGGAATAAAGCGAGGGGGGAGAGGGGGAAGAGCCCAGTAGTCAAGGATATGCTAAATAAATATTAAATTATTCTTGTTCTAAATAAACAACTGATGTTTTTTACAGAATTCAAATAAAAATAAATAAAAAGGCCATTGGTTGATTGATTTCTCTATGTCCAACATCAACTATGTCAATTCAACTGACGTCTGAAAAATTGTATGTGCTGCTACACTTTGACATTGCACTTTGCTGTTATACCACGACTTTTGTCTCCTCAGACTATATTCATTGGGGTACAAAATTCGACAAATACATTTGCCAGATTGCAAGATTGAATTAGGTAATAATTTAAAAAAAAAGGGTGATCATGAGACTTTTAAAAATCATTTTCTTCTCACAGACTGGTGAACCATGAAAGTCCTGATTTCAGTACACAAATGTTGGAAGTAGGATGAATGCCTGGGCCCTACATGCATATACAGCATATATACTATGTCTGATACTTCCTAAGCAAAATGAAGAGCCATAGCAAATTTATAACTGTTACATTTAATTTGGGAATAGATTTAGGTCCACTCAATAGACATCCCAGATAAGAGTTTGATAAGCACGCTGGTCTTTGCTATGGCAAGGCTAATAGGTGTTGACTAGAAGGTGCAAACAAACCAAATCCCCATTCATGTCACCATTCTAAATCTTTATTTGTTTATTTGTCTAATCTAGGTTTGCGACGGTTTCAACCTATCTACTTTCCTTTATGTCCCAGCTACTGGCACCTTCAGAGTCCCTAGATCTAGCTGTATGTGTTAAAGCCTGCATAGTTGTGTCACTCGCTTGTTAGTTACTCACCAATTTGTTTTTCTCGTTTAGTCACCTCTGGCACTGATTCTGGCTCCATCGACTTGGCAGGTTTTGATGTGTCCTGTGGAATTAAACATTAAGACTAACAGACTCATCACTCAAAGCGTATTTCTCACATGCAGAAAAAAGTAACATAATTTTTTAAACATATGTCCCAAATGTGTATACTTTAAGAACATAATTACATAATAAACTAGTGATAGGGAGAAAATAAAGAGGGGGGGGGGAGTATTGTTTATATACAAATACTGACATTTTCATTGTTTCTTTTTTTTCCTTCTATGAAAACAGATCACTCAATTTTTCACCTTCTCAAACAGATCACCTGATTTTTCACCTTCCAAAACAGATTACAGTGATCCTTGTGTAAGAACTCTCCACTTACAAACTCATGCCGATCATAAAATTTTACAGCCCGCGGGCTGGTCACCCTTGAGCCGTTGGTCGGGCCACGGGCTGAGCGAATAGACCTGCACGATTGGCACCTTTGCGCGGGGTGTGCACACAATGTACGAGGCGCGAAGTAACGGGCCACGGGCTGCCCGGGCCTTGCTGCATGTTTCTCTCTCTCTGTATACTGTGACAGTCTTTTAATTGTCTTTCCTTTTCACAACCTTTTTTTCCCTCCTCTCTCTCTCTCTCTCTTCTTATAGGGTGAATGGGTCCAAGGGTAGAGCGTGCGGCCTCTAATGAGAAAGCTACGGGATGATTCCTGCTTTACCGCTGCTTTTTTCGAATTGCTTGAAGCAGAGTCAGTAAAATTTGACCAACCTGATAATAATCCCTCTCTTAGATTCCGTTAAAAAAAAAAAAAGAAAGTAGGATGTGAAACAAGGAGAGAGGTATGTTTTCACTTATAAAAGATTGCTTTACTTTACAAATCAATGCATTCTGAAGACTGTTATGGTGACTGTGAGTGCTATTATCTCAATCTCTTAATGTTCTATATATTACCTGATTTTTTACTCCTCTATCACCAGTTGGACGCAGTTTAATTGGTCCACCACCAAATATATTTCCAAGACCAACTCCAACAACTTTCTTGCCTTTGATAGCTTGGAAATCTGAATTTGATGATTTTGCCTCCTCTGTTTGATAGTATAGAAAATATATGCAGTGTGAAATAAGACCAGTCACTTATGGAACAACAAGAAATAATTATTTTTGACTAAAAATGTAAAACGAAACAAAAAACACGATGAATGAACACTTGCTGCTGTAAGTGATTCCAGGTCTACATTTACATTTTCTAATCCTACCATCACAATTAAGGAGCCCATTACACCCTAAATTACCCATGCGAATTGAAGTTTAAAAAGTGGTAAAGCCTGGAAACCTATCTATTTGAACAGAAATCATACAAAGCAAGACAGTTATGTGACTGTGATATCAACCATTCAGTTTTTTGTTTGTTGTCTAAGGATATTTTTTTTATCCCAAGTCAAACAATAAATCTGAAGACCTATCTCCAATCTGTAAAAAAACAACAACAACTAGATCTAATCCTTAAGTTTGGAGGTTACCTTTCTCCCTAATCATGGACCTGGCATAAAGCAAAGTAGTAGGCCAGCTGCAAAACTGTTACGTCCAAGGTCATATATTTAACATAATAGATCTGACTCTCTAGGACTTCAATTTACAACACTTTTAAGCGTTTTTGCTTTTTCAATAATTACAAGTTTTAAAACGGCTTTACTGTGTCACCAAGTGATTTTACTTCCATAAGATAAAATTTGGTTTTAAACAACAAGACATTTGTCCGTGTTCAATGATTGGCGGTATCTTGAGTTTGACTTTACATTTTCAAACGAAGCTGATGCTGCTAATGCATGTGAGACTGGGCGTAGATTAACCGGGATTTCAAAATATCTTTGGTGGTTGGTACTTTGCACATCAGTTTTTTTTCCCAAAATTCTATTTACTTTGTTTCACATGATTTGAAGACACATTTCCCCCTAAATTCTTCAATATAAAAGCTGAGCAGACATGTTTAGGATGGTCACTGCAAACCACTATAATGACATGTATCATCACTTTGCAAAGAACAATCAAGCTTAAAAACATGTCTGTACATATCTGCCCAGTATGTTTAATACGTCTTATTCTCTACACATGCAGCAAGGATACCTGTAAGAATATATAGAGAGATTAAATCACAGCTCGTGAAACACTACAAGTATTTGAAGTTCAAGGGTGAATTTAGATGCAGGGGTAACGGGAAATGGGTGGAAATGATAAATGTTATAAATGATAAACATTTATCAACTTGAACTGACGGACAAAAAACCCCAGCAAGGGTATTTTAAGATATGAAACATGTTGGCTTTATTGATTTGTATACTGAAGACGACTGAATAAAGCCTGAACATCTTATATTTAAAAATAAACTGTATGAGTTTATTTTTGTTTGTTAGTTCAAGTTGGAGACTGCTTTATCAATTATGAAGTACACCTGTCTTATTCTCGGCATATCCAGCAACTATACCTGTCTTATTCTTATCCTCTGCAGTAGAGGCAGCAGCAGGCATAGGTGTGCTCTCATCAGACGAGCCTATGGGATCCTCGGTCATCTCAACAAAGTTTGAAGGGAAAACTCCATGTTTGCCGTTGAGAGTTCCTTCCCACCATCCTTCTTCAACCTGTTTCAAGAAAAATGGGAAAAGAAGATGAGACATACACATCCACAGCAGTTTTTAACAAGCATTTAAAATCCAAGTTTCTCTTTGAAAAATGTTTGTCACCCAGGATTAAAACTCCACAAATTGAGTATGGTTTGAATGCAAATAAGTCAACTAAAATAGTACACACATTGAAATAATACCATTGCGGTTCAAACATTATTTGATTTTTTTTCGCGAGAAAATGTTATGTAACACTCAAATGCACTGAGTTGTTGAGTCAGCTGATATGCAAATCTGCGTATCTAAGAAATAATAAAGACCACCTTATTTTAATGAAGTTTTTTTGCATTTCACTTAAAGTGGTCTAATATATTGATCCACACAACTTGCTGTATTTTATACTTACTCTTACTCCAGGAAGTGAATTTTGAATCAAAAACAATTAATTTACAGAACATTGGCATTACTGGAAAAAAGAAACAGCCATCTTACCTCTTTGTGAAACTCAACCAGATCTCCAACTCCCAAATCTAGTTCATCATCATTTTCTTTCTTGTAGTCAAATAGCACTTTGCACATCTTTTTCTTTTCTGATATTCATGAAAACAGAATAAATCAAATTATTGGATAATTCTTGAGCTTAACTAAAAACGCATTTATAGGCCTACCTTATTTTGCTCATCATCCAATATGTTTAAAATCATTTTTTTTTCTTCTTTTTTTTTTTAGATTTGTATTTTCTATGTTCTTATGAAAAAGGCTCAGTTAACAAGAATCCATTCTGAAAGTATTTTCCTTTAAAGCCTTTTTTTGTACCATTTCCAATACCTCTCTTGCTTGCCAATTGCACATATGACACATTTTTAAAAATCTTTTCTAAATTTTGTCCGAATTGATTAAGGAGTTGAGATAAACACCAACTTTAATTGGCAATAATCAGTATGTTAACTAGTAACACTTTTAAGGTTAAAGACACTTTATGCTTTCAAATATTACTATACACGTTGTTTGTTTTTTTTGTTTACAAAAAAGGGGGCCTTTGTTTATGTACCCTAAATTTCAAAGACCAAGTGAAATCCAACAACAAAATCTAGAAAAATAACGTTTTCGCAATTATTCGGTTAATGAAAGTCACTGAAAATGTCCTGCTGGTGAAATACTCTTGAGAACACATCAAGACAGAAAATGTTACAATCATACATAAAATGCAAACAAATAGGAATTATGGATACCTGGGAAAAAAAAAACATAAATTCACCTTGAACTTATATGCACTATGATGTAATTCAACACTTGCAACATTATAAAAACATACAAAAATTACAGGTATATTTTGATAGTTCAAGGGTACAACAACAGAAAAATGATATATTATAGCATACATGTATTTAAACCAACCTTTTTTCTTTGGAGGTGCACCTATTGGAATTCCATCAGACTTAAACTGTTCTGCTAAAACTCTGACAGATTTTCTTTGTGTGGCAGCTCGTTTTTGATCTTTCTTTTCAGGAGTATCCCTGTGTTTTATAAGCTGGGGAAAAAAATGTAGCTTTTTTATGGTCAGTGCGAATAACAACTTAACCCACTACCAAAAATGCATATAAATATTTACAAAAAATGCACCAGCCTATTCAATTCAAAAGATACACGAGTAAGTTTATTCTTCTTATATGTATTTTTAAATGTAAAATGCTCTTCAGAAGTCTAAGTATGTTTGAGGTAGATCACAATAGAAATGAAATATCCAGTTAATTATTAATATAAATCCAATGGAAAACCAACCTTGACAAAGTTTTCAGGGAACATGCCCTTCTTGCCGTTAAGCTCTCCCTCCCACCACCCTCCATCGGCAGTGAGTACTCCTGTGATGACGTCCCCGACCTTGAGGGTGAGCTCATCTTCCTGCTCCGCCTTGTACTCATACTCCACCACCGCATCCACTGATTACAAAGCACAAACATTCAAATGGTGAAAATAAAAAATAATCAGATACCAAAACATAAAAGAATAAATCTTTGATTGTAGAAAGTCAGGCTCTCTCGTAGTTAAGGTTTTCCTCATAAAATCGTTCCTGTGTATGGCAAATAGACCCCAGAGTGGGATCTTCTTGACTTGGATAGCCACACCATAGTGACATAGACCCAACCAGTAGAACAAGATGTGACTGCAGGACCGAGGGCGAAACCCAGACCTCCTGCACTGGACACCCAAAAAAATCTCATTGCTACAAATGCAATTTTCGAATACAACCTTTAAGTTAAAAATATTCAAATTATTTTCATATAGATTTGTTTAAAAGATAATTTCTAATTTTATTTTTGTTCAATGTTTTACTAAATATACAATTAAATGCTCTTTTCTAGATTCAAAATTTTGGTCTTAGATTCAATTTATAACAAAGCACAGCTAAGTTGCATTTTTTAAAAATCTAACCATTTGAATGATTTAGACGTTAATACACTTAAAAAAGCTATCAGCATGTAGGCCTATTAAAAAAAACACACCAACAAAACAGTTCTGATTCAAATTCTTTAAGTTTTCATCTAGATAAAATTTTCTCCATAAAAACCATCCGAGTCTTAACAATTTCATGAACTCCCAACAGAGAAATGTTTGGAATAATAACATGATTTGAAGTTAACTACTTCACGGTTTGTATTCGATGAATATTATTAGCGTACAAAGTGGAGATGTTGGCAGTTAAAATTCACTATTCAGACTGTTAGAGTGGAAGTTATTAGCTAGGCTTACATTTTCTTGTAACCATCTCTATCCTGCGCCTAAAAGTATGCTCCTTTCTTATGAAAGGTTTATAACATTTGAAACAATATTGGCTTCCCTTTACATCTCTCCAAATAAAACAGTTGTGTTTGAACCTAAGATTTAAGAACTGATCATCTATAAACGAATTTGGCGTTGCCCTGTGAGGCATAGATCTCTGAATCTAGATCTACATTTATATAACATTTACTAATTCAACACTGCTAGATCTAGACTCTCTAGATAAACAATTACAAAAAAAATATTCTTGAAGTGAATGTGGTGTGGTACAATCCCAAACGCATCTAATCAATTGTTCCCTCCCCTATCTTTGCAAGTTCAACCATGCTTAGACTCCTTGTGTTGAGAGGGGTGTTACTGTCAAAGAAGACAGCTGGGGTGACATTTTCTAATTAAACGTGTCAGTTAACTTTGCTTGAAAAGGCACCAGGAAGTAAACCTTTTGGGTCTTTATTAGAGAATCGGGAGAATCTTCATGGTGTGTGGTACTTAACAGTCACAGATCAACACGGATCATTAGATCTATATTGTTCTCACTTCCGTGAATGAAAGCAGAATTTTGCCAAATAAAATCCAACTACTGATCCGATCTAGACCAAGAGATCTTAAGATGTTCTTTACAAAAGAAAGAGGATAAACGATTTGAAATAGCGAAATTCATAACATCATACTGAAAATGTTTCTTACTTTAAAGCTTGCACACTTCCGTCTCACACGTCAAACATTTAATTAATCAGAACCGACGATGGAATGCAGGTAAACAAGATGATCGATTAGGCTCCGACCTGAACCTAGTAAAGGGGTCGGGTTTGGTTGATACGAGGACTAAAACCCATCAACACAGTTTGAAGATCTCCTATGGAAAATGGCCGATGTCACGTGATATATGGGGTTCGACAAGGGATGAAGAAATGCTAACTTAGAGTCAGACTCAAATTTTGTTGTGATACGTTCCAAAATTACTTCCGTGATCTAACAAACGCGCTTATTCATAGAGACTAAAGATAATAATCCCATTATGTTATAAAATTCCACAACCGTAAAATGTGCTACTAAATAATCGTCTGGATAAAGATCTAGAAAGAAAATTATCAATTGTAAATTCCAGCCCCATAATAGGAAGTCAATTGATTAGTCTATGTTAAAACTAGTGTATACTAAGCAACGTCTTTGGTGTAAGTTATGACTCATGGAATCCCCCTCGGCTTCTAAAAATAAATAATCGTGCCTTGTCACTGTAGGCTACATTATTTCCACACTTCCCCGACACACATCTTCAATCCGTTGTTTTCTTCGTGTTTGTTGTTGTTGTTTTTTTATTTAGAATCACACACACACACTTATAATTATGCTCTACATGATTGTATTAAGGGAATGTCGTTGACGAAACGGTTAGAGCCTTGGACCGATGTGAACTTAACTTTTATTCAGTCATTATAGGCTATAAAATTTACAGTCATCCATAGGCTATCCGGAAGGAAATTCTGCGACAGGCTCCAAGCACTATCAGCAGTTACATGAAATCACATGATATCTGTGTACATAATCTACGGTATATCCCCACCCTCTCTATCCCCACCCTCTCTTGTTCTCTCTCTCTCTCTCTCTCTCTCTCTCTCTCTCTCTCTCTCTCTCCTCTCAACCCCCCCTCCCCGGTCCTCCCTCTCTATCTCTTCCTTATATTTTATCTGTGATCTAGCCACTTCTTGTAAACATGCCACCAATTTATGATAACATAATTCCAATGACTTCTTGCGTTATAGGCTTATGATTTAATCGATTCTGAAAATAACTTTTTTAATGCCCTTTTCTGCTCTAATACACCAAACTAGCGTCTGACAGGGTGTGGACAAACATTTCTTCCCACCATCTTGCAAACTGCATGGAATGTTTAGTCGAGGCTACATCGAAGTAAAGTAATGACGGCCTGCCTCACAAAATGATGCTTGCAAAAAAAAAAGGAAAGAAGAAAAAAAGCAGGAGCCTTATTCTTTGTCATAGAGAATGTGACAAAAATTTCCTTGTTACTTCTTGCCAGTATCGCAGATTAAGCACAATTGTATCAGCCCTTGTGAATTCTTTTTATTTGCAAAATTACAAAGAGTCGAAAATGAAAACGTATTTGGCGTTAGCCCTAAATAACAATAAAAAAACAAAACAGCAACAACCTAACTTTAACTTCGTCACGTTGCAAAAAAAAAAAAAAAAAAAAAAAAAAAAAAAAAAGAATTCTATTATATTAGGCAAGGTTTGTGGGATAGGTTGCAAGACAACATTCAAGACGACCAAGCACTTATTACTTTAGGAATCCTTTAGAAAGATTTGTCTTCCACATCACAGTTATACAGGTTATACCGCCTCGATCCAGTGAAAAAACGACCATATAGCCTGAGCCGCCTGTGTGCAGGTCCGCGGCTACAGCTTCCAGTGTATCCACACCTGCTGCTTCGTCACTCACCCATGGCCACAAGGCTTGGGGTAGGTGATGGGTGGTGAAGAAGATGAATTGTGCGTGAGTTGCGCAACGTCAACCGCACTGTCTATCTCTCTATTCCCGCATTAGCCTAGGTCCAGTGGCAGGACAAAGTCCAGACAACTGGAAGTGAAATAAGGCGCAGTGGATGACCAGGGCGTCTTCTGTGTCTTGTCGTGCTCTATGCGCCCACAAACGCATTGCTGACATCGCCTTCATGATCGTTGACATGCCCGCCACCAGAGGTACTACCCCTCCCTAGACACCTCATACACCCCATCCTGGAGCTGATGGCATCCCAGCAGAGGTGTACAAACATGGCGGCCCACTGACGCGCGAAAAAAAGCTGACAGAACTCTTCCAAATCAACCATGTTGGCCCAAGGAACCCGCCCCCCCCCCCCCCCCCCCCCCCCCAAGATTTCAAAGACGCCTCTATCGTCCATCTTTACAAGAAGAAAGGAAGTCGTTAATCATGCGACAATCAGAGAGGAATAACACTCCTCAGCAACGCGGGGAAAATCCTAGCCAGGATCCTCCTGAACCGGCGCGCCCACCTTGAGCAGTGACTGCTACCGGAAAGTCAGTGCGGATTCCGCAAAGAAAGAGGAACTATTGACATGGTATTTGCCGCCCGGCAGCAACAGGAGAAGTGTCAAGAGCAAAACGTCGATCTGATCACCGCATTCGTCTATCTCACGAAGGCCTTCGACACTGTCAGCAGAGAAAGTCTCTGGAAAATCATGAGCAATTTGGCTGCTCCGACCGCTTCATCCAGATGGTAATGCAGTTCCATGACGGCATGCAGACCCACGTCTTTTATGACGGAGATACATTTACGCCTTTTCCTGTTTTCAACGAAGTGAAACAAGGCTGCGTCCTTGCACCGGCACTCTTCGGCATGGTGTTCTCGGCTATGCTGACTGATGCCTTCAATGTCGACACCCCAGGCATCGACATCAGATACAGAAAAGATGGCAAGCTGTACAACCCGCGACGTCTCCAGACAAAGACTAAAGTTCCCGCGGTCAGGCTACCTGTTTGCTGATGACTGCGCCCTGAATGCCGGCAACGAATCAGACATACCAGCACATCATGAATCTCTTTTCCACTGCCTGTGTCAACTTTGGCCTAACCATCAGCACCAAGAAGACTGAAGTCATCTGCTGTAATAGTTACAGTGAACGGTGTGAAGCTGGCAGCTTCTTCTTCTTCTTCTTCTTCTTCTTCTTCTTCTTCTTCTTCTTCTTCTTCTTCTTCTTCTTCTTCTTCTTCTTCTTCTTCTTCTTCTTCTTCTTCTTCTTCTTCTTCTTCTTCTTCTTCTTCTTCTTCTTCTTCTTCTTCTTC
>RQTK01000028.1:0-11177 GCA_003991915.1 Elysia chlorotica | reverse complement strand
AGAGAGGGAGAAAGAGAGAGAGAGAGAGAGAGAGAGAAAGAGAAATTGAGTGAGTAAGTAGGAGAAAAAACCCTAACGATTTTGTTAAAATTAAAAAAAAAAATGTTTTTGCATCCTTTGTCAAATTAGGTGAATGTGCACAATAAAGATGCATTGAGGCTTACTATTGTTTATACGCATATTTGCTGTTTACTACTTATGAGTTACACGAACAGGTTCAAACATTAACACGAATGATAAATTGATCACATAGGCATGCTATAATTATTATGGATGACCAAATGAGAGAAAAAAAAAGTTGTAGATTTTTTTTATAATAAAGATCCTGTTGACAAATCCAAACCGCAATTTCGTAGGAGTAAAAGTTAGCTTTTTAAAGATATAAGCTTAAATCATCGGAAAGATTTCAACACATTTCTTTTTCATGAACGGCTTTACGAGCACAATAATTATTATTTTAGTCCTAGCTTTATGATGTCATTAATTTTGTGCAAAAGTAATGACAGGTGCACACTATAAATCAAACATTGTCATGATTCTTCAGCCAATGTGAATTATCTAAGATTTTGAATCCTCGTTTAACAAAATAAAGAAGGCAAAAAAAAAAAACCCCAAACAAAAACAAAACTAAACCAAACAAAAAACAATCAAACAAAAACAACAGTAACATTAACAACAAAATCCAAAAAACGCAAACAAAACAAAAAGCAAAACAAAACAACCCCCCCCCCCCTCAACAAAATACCTATAATCTCCCCCAACCACTTCCCCCGCGAAAAAAAAATCTGTTCTAATCTTAGTTTGCTCCATCACGTGACCCACATATTAACCAAGGAATCATTCCAAGAGATTCTTGTTAAATAAACCAATAAACCTTTCCCGCTTGCAGATGTTGTAACGACAAAAAAAAAAATGCTTTCAGCGTTGAACACAGCCCTATTTTCTTAACAGCCTTTTCGTGCTGACGTATGATAGTGCCTAGCAAAGGTTGATTTGAAAATTAATGTCAGCCATACCAAGGAAACTTCAATTTTTCAATTTGTGATTGGTTTGTTTGAAATAATTATGTATTGTAATGTAAAGCCTTTGAGTTAGAGATATCGATCTAGAATTACTCCAAACTTCTTTTCTGACTCTATTCTTTTTGCGTGTTTATGATGAAGACTTACGGCCCAATGCTTACGTGTTTTTTTTTTTATCGTTTTGTATTCTTAGAGCCCCTGCGCTGACTAGATCTTATACCTAATTTTTTTTTGGTGCTTTGCATAAGGCCTAGTCAGACATATTGTAGGCTCGTTTAAGATTATCATAAAGTTGAATCTTAATCTCATGAAAATTCTACTAGACCTAGATGATTCCCTATAATGTACATCTATTATTATAAATCTAGATTAGCTAAAGAACGAAAAAGGATTTACATGTACCAACTTTGAAATCGATTTTTTAAATTTGCAACATAACACAATCGAAGTCATCTTAATAACGAAATAGGCCTGGATTTTTTTGTTACTTTACATCATCGTCATCATGTGTCCGATCTGGGGCATACATCGACGACTAGATCTTATGGTTCGCCAGGCTTCCCTATTCTCAGTCCTTCTTATCAGCTCAGTGTTACTTATAAACTTATAGTTTTCTTCATGGCATTGTTGTTCAGGCTACCGATGTAAAACTATGTGGTTCTTTGTCGTCCTTTGCTTTTCCACCCTTCTAATTTGCCGCATACTATCTGTTTCTCTCATGTGTGTCCCAGGAATTTCACCTGTCTCTTTCTTATTGTTCTTAGTAGGGTTCGTTTGTGTACTGTCATTTCCATAACCACTGTATTGGTTTTCTCTCCGTCCATTATATTCTCATCATCCTTGGGAGGAACCAAACTTCTGCAGCTTCTGGTCTCCTTTTGGTGCCTTTATTCAGTGTCCAGTATTCACATCCATACAAATGGACTGACCAAACATAATTATGCTTTCAGAATGTTGATTTAGGTGCTGGTAGTAATGTTATTGTTCGTAAATATGGCTTTCATTTAGCTGAATGTGTCCTAAGCCATTGACATTCTTTTCTTAATTTCTGCCTCACGTTTTCCATCCTGTGTTATTGTATATCCCAGGTAGGCAGGTACTTGAAGTTTTTTAAATTTGTTTTATTAATAAAATATATTGGTATTGGGTACGTTGGCTTTTAGATTTTAGATGACCATGCATTCTGTTTTCTTAGTATTTAATTGTAAACCGTTCTCTTCACTTTTCATCATTGCTGTTGTAAGAAGGTTCTGTAGTTCTTGTTCCAAATCTGCAATGAGAACTGTGTTATCAGCGTACCGTAGGTTGTTGATATTTCGGCCACCGACTTTGACTCCTTGATGTTTATCGAGTTCTGTCAACATCATATCACTGAATGAATTAACCAGATCCGGTGATGAAACACAGCCTTGTTTCACTCCTCTTTTAATGGCCCTATATTCACAGACCTCATTCTCAAACCTAATAGCTGCCATTTGTTCCCAGTATAAGTTTCGCAGGATGCGGAGATCTTTGGCACCCAGGTACAGTTCCAATAAACAAATCATCATGTCTCACCTTGTCGAAGGCCTTTGAGTAGTCGATGAAAAAATGTACTTCTATTGATCTTTCTAGGAGCATGTTCGTAGTAAAGATTGCATTTCGAGTGCCGTATTAACTACAAATCGAAACTGTGTGTCTCAAATCTCTGCCCTTTTGCTCTTCATTCTGTACATCAGCACTCGTAGAAGAAATTTTGTTATCTGGCGCATAAGGCTAACTGCTCTGTGTTGGTCACAGTCTGTTGCTCTAGGCTTTTTGGTCATGTATTAAAGATTTAAAGTCTATTTTTACTTTACAAACAGAATAAAAACATTACTATTAAGATTCCATTTATATGGATCATATCTATCAGTCGAAAATTCTATTAAATTAGTTTTACATTCTTTCATTTTCAATTCAATATCGGACAGAGATTAGCGCACAGAACCCGACAAAAAGATAAATCGCCGCAAAGAGTCAAACATTTCGATACAGCCATGTCAATAACAACAGGATTTCACAGCGACTACGTAAAAAGGACAGTCGGGCCGCTCCTGATACCTTGCCTTAAGGAGGTATCAGAACTTCAACCAAGAGACCCCATCGACTTCGTAGCCAAATGGCTTTACAAACAGAGCAAGAATGTTCTCTATTATCAGAAGAAGATAAGCGACATTGGGAAATGTGAACGAGCAAGGTATAGTTTTGTTTTCCCTTTAACTTTATTTACGCTAGAGCTGGTGTTGTTGCTGCTGCTGCTACTGCTGCTGCTGCTATCACTACTACTACTACTACTACTACTACTACTACTACTACTACTACTACTACTACTACTACTACTACTACTACTACTACTACTACTACTACTACTACTACTACTACTACTACTACTACTACTACTACTACTACTACTACTACTACTACTACTACTACTACTGCTACAATTATAACTACTACATATCCTATGCAAATTACATAGAAATATTTACGTTTCGTACACCTAGGCATTACTTGCACCATCTTATCAGTGGTCTAATGGAATGTATTTTTGTATTCTTTGTGATTGTTGGTGAACTGGTTTTCTTTCACTTCTTTTTGCTATCACTGCTAGGGCCAAATGTTTTATCTATTTATGGTACGCGGTGGATCTGGGGTTAAACTTTCGGCCCCTGATACAGGAGGTCCGGATTCGAGCCTCGCTTCTTCCACCTGGTTGGATCGGTATTATTATGTGACTAGCCAAGTCACGGATAAACGCATGTGGGGTCACATTGTTGTATAAGAACTTTCTCAAGACGTAGGAGATGTTAAACTCGAAAACAACGTCGCTTTCTCAGACCAACGTATCATAAAATGAATTCGATACTATCAAAAGATTTGAAATCGACATACATTTCCTACACAAGACGTTAAAATCATTAGAAAAATGTATACACTTTAAGGAGACTAGGCACCGGGCGCGTATATAAGTTAAAATAACCAAATACGTGTAACATCATAGATAATCACTGGTCAGCTCACAAGATATTGTCCATGATTGAAATTCACCCTGATGCTGTTAACGAAACCTTCTGCCAACTTGGCGGACATGCTACAGGAAAGTTATCATTGACTGATACTTAAAGCTTATCAGCCCTAATGACTAATAATTCTCTGTATAAACGCTTCCCATTTGACGTTTTTTTCCATTTATGTAACACGTATTTAAAATTAAATGGATTCCTTTTTGTTACGTTTGAAGGCCATTTTATATTTACTTAATCGTTATATTTTATGAAAAAGTCGAACTTTTAAAGTTATAAAGTTAAATTATCTGTTAATACACCGACTGTATCAAATAATTATCCTCTTTTCAAAAAATGCCATTTTTTCTCTCCAGACACATGCTAATCGCTGAAGAAAAAGAGAGAAAGAAAAACATAACCAGAATTCAAAAGTCATTGAAACACACGAAGGTTTTTTGACGTTATTATTATTTACATTTTTATTTTATGTAGTGCTAGAAAATTTGTGTTTTCAATTTTATTGGGCATTTCCATAAATCTGTCTCAAGTAATCTCCAAATACGCAATAGCGTCGTCTTCAGAAGCAGGGGTGCGGGTTCGAGCCCTGCTCTAGTGCCGCCATTTTGCCATGCAGGTCGAATCAACACCAGTATCACAGTCTGGAGCCAGTTGCCGACAGCACACGTGAAGCAGTTTTCACCGCTAGCTTCTCTACATAAGTAATTGTTCTGTGGGTAGCAGACTGCTGCACGACTGGTGCATAACTGATGTGCGAACAACCTTTGATTTGCCAGTCAACCAGTTCTAGACCGTTTGATTCCAACAGGATGAGAGCACAATAATGATGTTGTTGCCACTAGCATGGAAAAATATTGTGGTAAAAAAAAATGATCTCAGGACCTTCTCTTCCTTCTCCTCCTCCTCCTCCTCCTCCTCCTCCTCCTCCTCCTCCTTCTTCCCTCCTCCTCTCCTCCTTCATCCTTCTCCTTATCCTTCTCCTCCCTCCTCTCCTCCTCCTCCTCCTCCTTCTTCTTCTTCTTCTTCTTCTTTTTCTTCTTTTTCTTCTTCTTCTCTTAATAATAAATTTTCACTATATCTTTCAGAGATTCAATAAAGTACAACTCTTTCATTTCTAGAACCAAAATAATTATTGTAGATTTTCTATGTCTAGTTGGGACCCACTGAACACTTCTAAGACCGAATAATTATGTGTTTGCGATTTTTTCCTGCTTCACCTTGGCTGTTTCCCATGCTTACGCCAGCCATCCCGCTTGCTTCCCCAGCAAGAGTCGATCACCCTGGAGAAGGAAATAGAGGCTGCGATGTGGCGCCGCCGCCAGATACTGGAGGAGTCTGCCGCCGCGATCGCCGCCAAGAGAAACGCTCAGCTGAAGGCGGCCCAGAGAGAGGCGGCTCTGGAGGAACGTGAACGGCTCCGATTGGCCAGCTACAGGCCTGCCTCCAGCAGCTCCAGCGCCAGCTCCAAAGCTGGGCCGCTATTCTCCCGGCCCGTGTCCGGCCACGCGTCCAGGGCCGCCTCTAGGAAGAAGCTGCAGGGAAGCCGCGCTGTTTCAAGGGATACCTCCGCTATCGCACCGGTCAAATCAAAATCAGAGGCAGTGGAAGAGGAAGAAGAGGAAAATGAAGAAGAAGAAGAAGAAGAAGAAGAGGAAGAAGAAGAGGATGAAGAAGAAGAAACATCGTCTGACGAATCGGGAGAGGAAGAGGAAGAAGATGTGAGCGACCGTGGCGAGTCTCAGCAATCGAATACATCGGAAATGAAAAAGAAAACCATGAGTCGAAAAAGGAAGAGAATGAAAAAACTGAGACGAGAAGAGAGAGAAAAAAAAATTAGAGAAGAAAAAGAGAGATTAAGAGCGCTGTTGAGAGCCATGGATGAAGAAAAGACTACTGATAGAATATCTATGGTAAAGAAGTTCTTTTCAAAGTCAAAGTCAAAGTTAGCGGATAAAAAAAAAGCGCGAGCAAGGAGCTCTGTATCAGTAGAAGAACCTAGCATACACGATGTCGCTCCGGCACACAGCCATGGCTTGAAGATCAGACAGATTGGCGGTGCAGACATTATAAAACCTGATTTTAGATACAAAAGAAAAAAGGGTGAGAAGAAATTGCCTCTCCCTACTAAGCAGTCGATGCCAGAAATCGTCTCGCGAAAGTCACTTCCGGAGGTGGGCGCTGTGTTTTCTCAGCCTGAGAGCAGCAAGCATGAAAACTCCTCAGACACTGATGATTTTAGCGCGTACAAATACAAAATGTCTTTCGGTTCTCAAACAGAGGATGAAGAAAAAGAAGAAGAAGACACTGTTCACGTGGAAGACGAAATATCTAGCGTTAACTCATTTACAACGTATAGTGTAAGATATTCTTCGCGTTCTGGAATGGACATGGAAATTCGAACCCGTCCTCGACAATTGTCGATAGAATTAGAAGTAGATCGCAAAACAAGCACTGCTAAGAATTCCCTTTCGGATTTAACACCCAAAGTTGGCCCGACCTCAACTAGTGTACTAAGCAATGCCAGAAAGGCATCTCTAACACAAGCAAGAGATGCCGAGTCTGGCAAAGACTTGCCCCAGCAGATTATTCACAAAATCTCTGAGAAGAAATTCGCTCAGATAGAAACGGAATCCACGGAGACACCATCTGAGGAATCCACGCGGCCATCATCTGAGGCATCAACTGTGATAAAGTCTGTTGAAGACCTACCGGAAGAAATGGGATCTGACGAAGAGGAGGAAGAAAAAAAACCGAAAAAGACGAAGAATTTAAAAAAAACCCGTGAAAAGGTGATACCGCGTAAAGGTAAAAGAGACGAATCAAGAGTCCATAAACCTTCGACAAAATACAGACTCTCGCCAGACGGGTCAGGGCGGGGCAGTCGGCACACGCTCCTTTCAGACATGACAAGTGCGGACAGCCAGGACGATCCGCAGGACGATCTCACCCCACTCGCAGAGAAATCCGAGATAGAACAGGCGCAGCGACTGTCGCAGAAGTTCCAAGTAGTCTTGAGTCAAGCTAGCGATGACACTGCAGAGGAGCCTGTGCACGAAGATGCAGCAGCCTTTCAGAGCCGCCTCGATGAAGAGGCTGCAGATAGGGACCTCACTGTGGAGAAGAGACCTAAGCCATCCGTTATGTAAGTACATGTTTTACATTACAACTATCTTCACCTATCCCTGTGTCTATCGCAAATTCGATGCACTTCTTAGTCCTCAGCAATGAAAGTCGGTAGAATAAGCTATTACAACCTTGGCTATTCACTCTAGAGGGAAACGCTCCCTGTGTTTCGACCGCTGGGCAGGTGGCGTCTTCATTACCGGTTTATTGAGCAGCGACAATAAGGTACGTGGATCACGTTTTATTCTGAATAATCACACCAAATTATTGGACTAGCCGATAATGTACGTTTTTGCGGGGCAAAGTTTCTTAAGAAGTTCGTTGACTCACGAAGGAAAGTTGTGTACTCGGGCACATGACGATAGTAAAAAATGTGGCTTGAAAACTGCTAGAATTAGAGGATTTGATAGTTTTCTTGTTGAAAGGACAACTTTTAGAAGTATTAAACTGAGCAAACATTAAATCCTGGCGCAGGGGCTTGTGAGCCTGACTTTGGCAGTGAGAGATGACTAGTATCGATTGACTCTGACTCAAGCAACACTTGATAGCGTAATTTTGGTACATGTGCTTGACACATTTCAATCAGTGCACCATCCTCAAATTGTTAAAAGTCGCGAAACGTAATTCCGTTATCTGACACAAATGTTTTATTGCAATTCGAAAGACGCCATATGTGCACCATTGAGCCAAAATATAGAACATATTTTCTTGAAAAGGTAGACGTATAAATAAATAATTGTAAACATGATTTCTTGCGCCGCTTTCGGCCTCGTCATAGAGTCGTGGTCATCGCTGTCACCTGCCATTAACGGCAGGTACAAAAGACGGAAGCCAGGCTGTTTCACACATGCCCGACTCCCCTGCAGACAACGTCCGGCGTTTAGTTAGGCAAATACGCACATACTTAGGTTATCTTTTAACATTGCAGGAAAAAAACTACCTTTGGCGTAGTGCGCAACACAAAATAGTGCGGCACACTGCGACACAAAATAGTGCGACACACTGCGACACACTGCCTGACTGAAAACAAACCATTGAAAGCCTTGACTCAGCATCCGGCAGCGCAACACCTGCACTCGGCAGGGGGGGGGGGGGGGCGGGGGGGGCCAAGGGGAGGAAACTGGGCTTCTAAAATCAGACTCAACGTGCCTATTTCTCCCAGGTGGGGGGGGAGGCGCGGTGGTCTAAGGGTAGAACATCGGCTTCCGACGCAAAAGGTCCCGAGTTCGAATCCTGGCTGTTCCCTGCTGGTTGGGTCGGTGTCAGTATAATGTGACCGGTTGAGACAGGAGTCATGGTATCCCCGCCCTGTCTCGTGTGTGGCAGCACATAAAATTGTCAGACGTCCATCTTGGGCCCCGTCCACAATATAGATTATATAGTGCTGCTGTTGGACGTTAAACCAATCCAACCAACCAACCAACCTGTTCTCGGCATCTAGATTAGCGTAAAGTAACCCATAACATGATTACTGTTTTCGTACAAATGGCAGATCTTAATGGTTTTTTTTAGTTTGATCACACTCATAGTGAACTTGGTGCCAACACGATTGATTCATAACAATTGAGCGTTTTTTGTTGCAATTCAGTACAAACCACGCAAAATGGACAGAACAATAATTATTAGGCTACAACTGGTCTCTAAATCTGTTTTCTACTTTCTTGACTTATCGTTTACTTGGCAACATGATATTAACGTGTTTCTTCGTGTTTAATCTATGCCATTGTACAGTATAATAAGAACGTTTCACAACTATTTTCAATAGTATGATACTAACTAGAGACTCAATCCCTCAGAGCCTCATTGAAATACTATTGTTACTGTTAAATGTTTAAAGCTATGGTAGCCAGGGCTATGTTTAGATTCATTCTATAACATTTGTTTTAATATTTATGCTCATTCATTCTCAAAATCCAAAATAAACTAGATCTGTCCATTAATGCGCTACATGATTTATTATAGCATGTTATTTTCACGTTTAATAGCCTTTTTGAGTCATAGCAAAGGTTGTTGAGGGTGAGCGCAGGTGGATGTAAAATGGCTTGTTCAAAGGATACAATACCATACCAATGTTATTAGAATTTTTGAAACAAAAGTTAACAAAGGGGATCTCTGTGAAACATAAATTCAACCAGTGTGTGCTTCTTTAATCATAATAATTTATGTTACTCTGTGGTCTTTAAACGACCCGTTCTTTAAATCAATGCCAAACAGTATTCTAAAAAATCTAAGGAAACGTTAAATATTCATGCCAAGTATATACATATCATAATTCATATCATACATAACACGCAGAAACAAATCTTTACCTCGTTTTGTAAAATGTTCGGTCTCAACTTTAAATAAAAAAAAATTCTTTTGTATTTTAAACATGAAATTTTCCATTTAACAATTCAAGTGAGCACTTCTGGAAATAAGAGGTTTCTGGTAGGAGCGTGGATGGTGGAGTAACTTAGACAGCAGAATGGGTCATACTCAAGGCGTCCCAAAATAGAAGGCCAAGTCACCGAATTGAAAGAAATGAAACGATTTTGGTACACCAAGGATAAAAGTGATTTTATTTCCTTTAATTTTTAGCATAGATAGGACAGAGTGATACTTAGAGAGTATTTTTCAGCCCACACGATCAGCCTACACAGCAAATATGTAAACTGTCCTATTTATGTTCGCACTATTTTGAGTTATTTTGGAAATTCATAAAAGATCGGTTATTTGATACCTATTGTTGCTAAATAATAGTTGCGCAGCGTAATGCGAAGATGTTCATAAAATGGCTCACTTTGATTCTTGCTGCTAGTTTCTGTATATTTCGGTGACTTTGCCTTCTATTTTTGGACGCCTTGGTCATACTGTTTACCGCTTTCTTCCTCAACAGACCGCAGTTCGTGAGCTGGAGGTGCGACTGGCGCAGACAGCTTGTGTGCGAACACCCTGCCTTGGGAGACTTGGTGCCTAGGCCCCCCCTCTTGCCTATAGGTAATACATACACCAATGTACACAAGTCATTCTGTCTGCAGATCATACTGCATGTGATATGTCATCCTACTGCATCTGATATGTCATCCTACTGCATGTGATATGTCATCCTACTGCATGTGATATGTCATCCTACTGCATGTGATATGTCATCCTACTGCATGTGATATGTCATCCTACTGCATGTGATATGTCATCCTACTGCATGTGATATGTCATCCTACTGCATGTGATATGTCATCCTACTGCATGTGATATGTCATCCTACTGCATGTGATATGTCATCCTACTGCATATGTAATAAAAACAAAAAAAACAAAACAAAAAATCCAACTGTATGTATCTTACATGGTTTTAGTATTAATTTCAAAGAAGTTCCACACAAACTAGTCTCCTTTTTTTAAAGATGGTACTGGGCACTGGTCAGCTCCATGTGTTTTTCGGGCCTCCCGGCGCCAATGCTTCAGACAAGTTTTTATTATATTTAAACTAGGGGTATCTTCGATCCTTCAGTAGTTCTTCAGACAAGTTTTATTATATTTAAACTAGGGGTATCTTCGATCCTTCAATAGTTCTTCAGACAAGTTTTATTATATTTAAACTAGGGGTATCTTCGATCCTTCAATAGTTCTTCAGACAAGTTTTATTATATTTAAACTAGGGGTATCTTCGATCCTTCAGTAGTTCTTCAGACAAGTTTTATTATATTTAAACTAGGGGTATCTTCGATCCTTCATAGTTCTTCAGACAAGTTTTATATTTAAACTAGGGGTATCTTCGATCCTTCAATAGTTCTTCAGACAAGTTTTATTATATTTAAACTAGGGGTATCTTCGATCCTTCAATAGTGCTTCAGACAAGTTTTATTATATTTAATTTAAACTAGGGGTATCTTCGATCCTTCAGTAGTTCTTCAGACAAGTTTTATTATATTTAAACTAGGGGTATCCTCGATCCTTCAGTAGTTCTTCAGACAAGTTTTATTATATTTAAACTAGGGGTATCTTCGATC
>RQTK01000027.1:1135617-1145617 GCA_003991915.1 Elysia chlorotica | reverse complement strand
TCTCTCTCTCTCTCTCTCTCTCTCTCTGTGGCAGTACGTACAACTGTCAGGCTTAAGTCTAGCTGTTGTCGTTGGGCGTGAAACAATAAACAAACAATCAATGGCGAGCCGATTTAATGACGTGTGAGCAAATAAACATTGCAGAGAAGACAACGGGACAAAGAAAACAAAAAATTAGAAAGAATAAGACAGAGAGAAAGAGAGTGAGAGAGATAGAGAGAGAAAGAGAGAGAGAATAGGTGGGCAACCTGTTGTGATAAAAACAAAGATACCAAAACATTGCGTAGGTTGACAAGGACTTCGAGATCACAACCTCTAGTCACAGCTGCGCTCTCTGATCTTTTAGGGCAATTACGGGTTGTTGTTGTTGTTGTTTTTTTATTGTTTTTTTAATCTGTATTTTACTTTACGTTGTTGGTGTTGTTGTTTATTTTTCTTAGATTTTTTAAAATAAAAAGTTGATGAGACATCAAATGGGAAGTGTGAGATTTTAAACAGAAAGGAGATTTTAAAAAGGCAAAAACGAGATGTTAGTACGTGCGATGGGCGAAGAAAGGAATAGGGTATATTTATTACAAACAGAATAAAGGAGAGAGAGAGAGAAAGAAAGAAAAGAGAAAGATAGAAAAGGATCGAGGGAGATAGAGAGAGAGAGAGAGACAAAGAGAGACAGACAGACAGACAGACAGAGAGAAACAGAGAGACAGAGAGACAGAGAGACAGAGAGGGTTGAGGGCGAGAACCAAGCAGCGAAAAAAAACAAAATGGCACAGAGTACGAGGAGGGCTGAAGTTAGGAATTTACAGTGTAATCACAACAGCTGTTAAAAAGGGACAAACAATTATAAAATAGTTGTATATTTAACTCTCTCTCTCTCTCTCTCTCTCTCTCTCTCTCTCTCTCTCTCTCTCTCTCTCTCTCTCTCCTCAATGCGATAATTTCTAAGACCGCGGAGCAGGTTTCGACCTCTGCTCTGAAATTCGATCGCTATCTTGCTGTACAACTTGATTGAAAATAAATATCCAATATTATGTTAAGGAGCGCTAGGGGGTGGGGAATCTCTCTACTTCCAACACTGGATTACTTTCCAAGAGCAGACCTTGTTTAGAAAGCGCCCAAGAGATAGTGAAATCCATGTACGTGTGTGAAAGGGCGACTAGCCTATAAAAAAAAGTTTGGGTTGACTGTGGTATGAGTTCGTGAGTTCGAGCCAAATGCAAACACACATTATCAATTTTACGGGCATAGAGTTTGTTTTGAGTATCCCTTAAAAAATACAAAGTCCAAACGAACCCAAAGAATTTTCAGGAAACGTATTTTTTTTTATTTTTCGATCAGTTTGAGGAAATATCAAAACAGGTTTATATATTATTCTCGCCACCTTTCGTTTCTTTTTATTTTGAATATCGAATATTTCCGTGACGAGTAGTTAATAAAATTAATATTAAATTTTACTTTTGTTTTCTTCAAGAGCAAAAAAGAGAGGGAGAGAGAGAGAGAGAGAGAGAGAGAGAGAGAGAGAGAGAAGGCAGAAAGCAGCAATCTTGTTAGCTCAGCTCATTTTTTTCTCATAATGTCATAGCCATGGTGAAATAAGTGTACTAATTTTGTTGGCTTCATCCTATAAGCTCAGTCACAACTGTATAGGTTTATGGGGTGCAATTTTATCATAAACTTAAAACTAAGATTTCTTACCTAACCATTAAATAATGAGAGGAAGAAACTCTTCTAGCTCACGCAGTCACTGACATTTTAATAGAAGTTCGCAAGCTAATAATCAAGAAAACGTTTACAAAACGTTACTGGAAGCGTATGCGCAAAACTACACTGTACCTCAAAGCGATTCAAAACTACAGGAAGCAAACATCAAACAATAAAATGATAGCAAGCGCATAAAGATAAGCGAGAAAAGAGAGGGTGGAGTGAATAGTGCTCTATTTGATTGCTGTTTTGTTTTTGTTTCGTTTGTTGTTGGTTTTTCTCCTAGTTTCTGTTAAGAAAACGCACCGCCCTCTACCTAGTGGCTACAGTTGGGATAGTACCGCTAGTCGGCGCCTTTGAAGTTTGTTAATGTACCTTTTTATAGTGGGCACTGACCCTCTTGTGGTTGGGGCTGGGTAGTGGGTAGAAAGAAGCTAGGGTGAACAATAGCCTGGTATACTTAGACAGCAGATCCAGATCCTGTCGAGAGGTAGATCTAGCACTGTTCATTCCAGCTCTAAGATTTCTGACTTTTCGAGGTATACACACTAGATGAGTTGAGAGAAACAGGGGGCATTATGGTAGAGGGAGAGGGAGGCAGACAGACAGACAAAGGTATAAAGACAGGGACATAGAGACAGAGACGCAGATACATAAAAAAGACAGAAAGAAAAACAGAGAAATTGCGAGATAAAGAGGAGCAGAAAGACAGAGACGTGGAGATCGTTGCTTTCTGTAATGTTTGTGCCCATAAGTTTGTCTTAACTCGTACCCCCATCCGAAACATCTTTTTATCTCTGGGAAAATAATATTAACAATTAAAATTAATATGGACAAAAACTGTCCCTACATAACCTGGATGCTCTTAAGTCTTGATCTCAGTTCACATGTCATTAATGAGCTAAAGCAATGCAATACAATCCGCATATATACGCTTTACCTGGCGTCAAGTTGTCTGACCGGACACACAGGCTTTGCGTCCTACGCGCTGATAATAGATGACATAATCAAGCCCGTAGACATAATATTTTCTTCTCTCCCATTGGCTCCATAAGTCTGCGATGGATCTATGATTGGACGTCCTTACAAACTCCCTTTACCTACCGTCTTGATTTTCGTATGGGGCCAAGTTATCGCAAAACCTGTCATAGCTCTATAGACCTATATTGTAGACTATTCTATTGTGAGCACACAATCAGCCCCGCGCGTGCACCCCCGGCTGTAGGAATGTGTCAACATGGCGGCGAGCCCTGACTGCCCTGCCTGGTCTGAGCGCGGCACTTCAAAGGAATAATGTATGGTGTTTGGCTATGATTTTCGTATGGGTCAAATTATCGCAAAACCTGAGATAGTTCTATAGACCTATAATTGTAGACTTCTATTGTAGAGCAATAAGTCTGAGATAGACCTATGATTGGACTCGGTAGAAACTCCCTTTACTTACCGTCTTGATTTTCGTATGGGGCCAAGTTATCGCAAAACCTCCCATAGCTCTATAGACCTATAATTGTAGACTATTCTATTGTGAGCACACAATCCGCCCCGCGCGTGCACCCGGCTCTAGGAATGTGTCAACATGGCGGCGAGCCCTGACTGCTCTGCCTGGCCTGAGCGCGGCACTTCAAAGGAATAATGTATGGTGTTTGGCTATCTTTGAAGTGAACAAAGAAAGTGCCAGGGCTTTTGTCAACGCGCGTCGCCCTGGTCGAGCCGTGAGTGAGGCGACCAGTGTCACCAGTCGACCATCGGGTTATGTCATGGTACATATATATAGGTCTGGAACTGCTTACAGCCGGAATTTTGTGGGTCTTTCTTTTTTTTATTAACCGGGTTCTATCAAATGAGAATGAAAATAAGTCGTGTTTTTTTTTTTTAACTTAAGCAGTGGAGGGTTGGGGTGGGGGAGGGGGAGCACATAGGTAGAGCTCGCGGACCCTGAGTGTAGGATTGCAGGTTCACCCCACATACTTGATGCTTTTTTTTAAGCCTTCCCACCCTGAATGCTATTTGAAAAATTGCACATTGCATCACATACCTTAGTTCTATCATAATATATCTCTTAACAAGGAAAGGGGGTTCGAGCCCCAGCCCTCCTACTAGTTAGTCCAGAAAAGCACCGACTGGGCTATCAGATTCTTTCGACCTTGTAACTATGTGTACATTATTTTATTATACATGTATAGTGCATCTTAAACATCTGGTCGGTATGTTTTGCTTCTTTCTTTTTTCTTTGTGATTTCCTCAGGATATGACACTTTTCCACAACCAGGCTAACCAGGTGGGTGGAAATCCCGCTGATTTTTTACGATACCCTGCCACCCTAGCATCGTGCTTCATCGGATCTAACGCACAATTTGTGAAGCCATGCGATTTCAAAACACTCTCGCAGGATCGCCGAGGTAACTCAGCAGTGAACTTTACTAGCGAGAAGGTCTGAGGTTCAAATTCCATGTAGAGCTATGTGTATCTCTGTGGTGTTTTTTTTTTTAGGTTTGTGCTCTATGAATTATGATATGACCCGCTGTGACAAACGTCCTGGTGTACACGCTCTGTCTCTATGTGATATAAAATAAACAAATTGTTAAGACTTAAGTTGAGGGACCCATCCGCGTTGTAGCCTAATACCTAGCGCTGGGCTGTGAGAAACCAACCAACCTAGTTATAGATCTACATATATATGGTTTTGTTGGGTTTTGTTTTTCTTCTCACGAACCTTGTGAGCTGCCGTGTCTGTGAGGGAGTGTTAATGTTCACAATAAAAGCAGGAACTGCCAGGCCAGTGTCAGGCTGGTGGTCTGTCAGGTGTGGGGGTGTCAGCCAGCAGAGGGCGCAGTTCAAACAGAGTGAAAGAATTGTCAACTGCTCCCAGCAAAGGTTTTGTAAGAGGGGTTCTGACCTGTCTGCTTGAAGAGTTGAAGCACTTGTAGATCGGGTAGAACACCTGTGTTGGATTGCTCAGAAGTGCAAGACTGGTGTTGTAGCAGAGTAGAACCATACCACGGGTCGCATGATTGTAATCGCCGACTTACATTATATTGTTTAGTTGGTACAGTGTACATGTCTTTCATTTCGGGGAAGTTAAAGGTGCAAAAGAACATCTTGAGAGGATATGACTATTTTTGCTAAAATATCAAAAGAATTGAATGTATATCTGATTTTTTCAGAAGTGCAGGTCTGGTGTTGTTGTAGAGTCGAACCAAGGCATAGCAAGATTGTAATTCCCGATTTCTATTTTTAGCTTGGTACGGTGTACAAGTCTATCATTTCGGGGAAGTTAAAGGTGCAAAAGAACATCTTGAGAGAATAACTATTTATGGTAGAATTTCAAAAGAATTGAATTCATACCTGAACTATATAAATAAACATGTTTTAAGGGTATCTCGATATGTGCATCCGACTGCTACCAGCCAGTAGCTAAGACGACAAGACGGACCATAACGCGTCTGGCTGCATTCGTTTGAAATTTATACAGCTTGTAAAATTTTCTCACCCGACAGAAGAAAGACAGCAATAAAAACATTCAAATAAACCAGCGGAATGCATTGTTCGAATGTGTGCGTGTTTTACCCTTGGTTTTTACATACCTCTATCTACGTTGCATAAATTGTGTTGTTATAGATCTCATTCTTATACATAACACGCGATCTAGGACTGGGTTTGCAATATACAGTATGGTTAAGAAAGCAAAGCTTAAAGGGGTGTGCTGTTTTAGGCCTGTGTTTTTGTTCCTTTTATCTCTTCTTTTTTTTTTAACCAAGCGCTGTTAACCCCAGCAGAAGTGAAACCTGAAGCCCAGTATCTGGTGTCCAAGAGTCACATAACGACAACTCTTCGCACCTACCCGTGTGTGGCACAATAATCTCCCTTCGCTACCCAGAATTCCCAGTTCCCACCTGACGTGGGCTAATTCCGGTAACGACATTGGGTAGGGGAGAGGTGGGAAGGGGCTTTGCAACTGTGTTTAATTAATCAGTATTACTCGTATAATATCTTTTGTTTTAAGTGTTTTAAAATGGCTAGCGTCATATGGAAATAAAAAGAGAGATTTTGAGAGCTAGAAAGACTAGGTCCTACTTAAAATAAGATCGACTGCTTTGTGGTGATTTTACCCCCTTCACATTTTGTTATAAGAAGAAGACGTAGAATTCCCCGCTATTTCTTTAAGACAGATGTGCCACAATGCCTTTGCTTTAACTTTGGGGAAGCGAGCCATGAAGTCTAAATACTTAGCTCTCCAAGCCATTCTATGTTCGCGCAACCCGTAGATGTAGGTCTTGTAGAGTCTATCTAATCTAGGACACGAGATAGTAAGTACATATGTACTATTTAGTGACCAAGACTGAAACTCAGCCACACCAGGCGCGGGGCATGCCTCCCCCTATCTCCATCCATTATGACCAGGAGAAGTGGAGCGGAGAGATTAGGCAGCCCGGAAAGCTCCGTCTGTGTCCCTAGTATTACTCCTTACTAAAGCTCCGCGCTGACAACATCATGCCAAAGCAGCGTATTTACACGTATTTTCTTACTTTTCTGTGCCTGTACGGTCCAGTCTAGTGGTTGTTCAGGCTGGCAGCTGTAAAGGCCTCTACCATGAAGGGTATACGGCTCTAAGGTCCCACTCCACACTATATCGAGGTCTCTGAGGGGAATTTGGTCGTGTCCGCGGGGGAGTAACTCTGGGAGAAACTCTGGTCGGGTTGTGTCTCTAGCTCTGTGTTTCCGGGCCTGTATCTGAGCGCGGCTGCCATTGGTCGGCTCAGGTTTCGCAGCTCAGCTTACATCCAGATAAGATTAGCGCTGGGGTTGGAGTTCGGTCCGCCTTGTCGCATCTCACACTGGGCTAGACCTAACACCGCTGGCTTGGCACCGAGTCTCTTCCCATACTGCAGGGATGCCAACCTTCCAACCCAAAACGTCTATTTGTACACAGTATTTCTGGCAAACGTTGGGCTAAACTGAACACTGCGAACTGGTTGGTTAGGTTGGCGGCCTGCACATTAGCTAGATCTACTATACGTATCACTGAGGCACTGACTTTGCGGTCTCAGGCCTAAATCTTGATCTACACTCTTGGACAGCTGGGCCGATGCCTGGGGTACTTAGCTCTTCCGGGATCTAAATTGTCAGTTCTATCTTTGCCGTGTATGGCAGTACATGACATGGTATATCAAATATATCACAGAGGGTAACATATGATGGTGTAAACGGTGATACAATATTCAAAAACCACAAGGGAGATGGCCAGATGGCAGGTGTTCATAGCGCTGGTTTTTCTCTCGTTTTGTTTTTCCGGAGAAAGCTATGTTGTTGGTTTTTGTTGTTTTTTTTTTTTGTTTTGGCTTTGGTTGTTTTCTTTTTTTTTTTTCTTAATTCGCGCTTCTTTTGACCTATATTGGTGATCCATCTATCTCTCGTTCTATCTATTTATTCATCCATCTATCTACGTATCATAATTATTCTACTATCTATCTATTTAGCTATCTATCTGTATATCTTCCTTTCTCCCTCCCCATGTGTCTATTTCTATCTTTATCTTTTCCCACCCTTATATTTATCAATGTGTGTATTCTGAGCCATTTTCTTTGTTGTAAAATTAATTTTAGTTTATCACTTTTCATTTTAAAACTTTAGAGTTCTATCTTGTAGTGTGTTATTCTCTTAGTTCTCGGTCTTGCTTTTTTTTTTTCATTTTTTAATTGCACTGTGCATATATAACCTTATATTCTTTTACAATTATTTTCATGTCTTTTTTGCATACTTCCTGTACTCTAAAACAAGTACCCGTCGCTTTTACTGGACGCACCGGCGTTCAAGCGTGAAGGAAGGAGCGAGATTTACATCTAAAGATGGTCTGGAGTGATGTTCGAAATGTCCATTTTGCCCGGTGTTGTCTTAACGGGTGTAAAAATTGTAAATACGCGGCCAAAACAAAAACAACTCTGGCGTTTTATAGTCCCGGGTGTCACTTTGACGGGACGTGTGCATTAAATACGGCGTGAAGCAACTGAGCAATGCGTCAGGCAAAGCCTAGCAAAGCCCTTGTTTTATTCTGACCGGAGAGGTTGTGGGCTTTATAGTTTCAAAGTATTTAAAGGGAAAAGAAATGAAGAGTGGAGAAGGAGGTGGTACGCTATAGGAAGAAAAAGAGAAAAATTAAGGTTCATAAGATGTATTGCAAACAGTGATAAAGGGCGGGAGGGGGGTGGGGTGAGATACTGACTTGTGTTTTGTTTTATTTTTTTTTTAACTTTTGCTCGCAATCCTATTATTTAATGTAACAATGATATCTTCAAACAATAATGTCATAATATTTTGATTATGCACGCACTGGATGGTTCATCTTGATAGCTGGGGTAGAACATGCACTGTACTTGCCTGCCCTCACTCTTTTTTTTTTTACAAACTCCTATCGTTTGTTTGTGTTCTTGGTTTTGTTTTCTTATGGTGGGGGTATTGTTTTTGTTGCTGCTGTTGTTGTTGTTGTTTTTTACTTTAACGAATGCATAATTGAAACTTTAAATCAAAGCTTGATCATGGGCGATGGGATTACAGCAAAAAAAAAAGTAACCTCTTTTTTATTTTATATTTTTCCTTTATTGCTGGAGCCTGCATGCGGGTGTCTATAATAATGACATCGTTGTGCCATTGTTTTGCAATGCATTATATTTTGTTTCGTTTTTTAGGGTAAGGGAAGGGGTTAATGAAATCGAATCTGCCTTTGCTTTTAATTGCGATTATAACATTAGAAAATCCAGCTCGCCGTGATTTTTATAGCCTACTGCTGGTTATGGAAGTCAAAAATTAAAGAAAAAAAATATTATTGGATTTTATTTACATATTTTTGTCGCGCTTCCATTTCGTTTCCCTATATATTTCAATACTTTGGTTTGAATGGGTAACACGGGGAATGTGTATATTTTTGTACTAAGTTTAAACTCACTAGTAGGAGAGGTACATGGGCAGAGAGCATTATCTAAATCTAGCGTTAGCGCAAACTAAATAAAATATCTCAGTGACACCTCACAGAGATAACTCGATTTATCGAAAGAACCTGCTGCCAATTAGCCAATCAGGAAGCGGGACTGAGCGCCAACTCACAGACACTGTTCCGAACCTCGGTGGTTCCCCTAGGTTCCCCTAGAGAGTCGGCTGCCATGATACGTGCACGGGGTCATATCTTGGATTAATTTAGGTTGGATTAGATCTATCTCTTTATCGTTTACGTTCTATCTTGCTCTGTCTCTCGCTCTATCTGCATCTATCTCTGTCTCCCTCGTTACTTATTTCTTTATTTTTCTCTATCTCTTAATCATTTTCATTCACCCGTGTCTCTCTCTCTCTCTCTCTCTCTCTCTCTCTCTCTCTATCTATCTATCTACACTGTATCTATCTATATATCTATCTATCTATTTATCTATCTATCTATCTATCTATCTATTTATCCATCTATTCATCTGTATCTACCTCTAAAGAATATTGAGGAGAGAGGCAGAGAAATAAACAGACAGATAGACAGGTTGACAGGTGGACAAAGAGACTACATCACATAAGCAAAGACACAGAGAGGGCGAGATAAAGGTTAGAAAAGACACGAATGTAATTATGGCATTGATTATTTTTTTAACCACATGTTCTAATTCGATCAATGTTTAACCAAACCTGTTAGAAAATTAGTAAATGAAACCAAGAATTAGGATAGTATTGGGAGGTATGCATTGCGGTTTAATTTGCACTGAGGGACACCAGACTTAGCAAAAACAAAACCAAGTTAAAAGATAGATGTAAATTACATTTGGCTTCTGCGATTAGAATACGCTGGCCGGTGTGTTGTCTTTTGCGACAAGTTTAATTAGTGGCAGGCTGACAGTTTGGCCTTTTGCCCTGGTCGCATTCTGACACATGCCTAGAAAAGCGCCCCAAACATTTGGATAATTTCCTCCTCTATGAAGTTGTTTCATGAACTTTTTTTTTTTAAAGTCGAAGTGTTAGAGGTGAGGGGAATAGGTAAGGCGGTGCAGTGTTGATCTAGACAAGAAACAGAGAAGGTGGGTTGGGGGAGGGGTACATGAAAAGATAGAACGAAGATTCGGTCTAGGAAGCCGCAAAGCACACCGACCAAAAACAATTATCTGACGTTAAGTGAGAGTCTAAAAACAATTTTTAAAAAAGACGCTTGAGACAATGGGTAAAGAAAGAGGGACAGAGAGACGAGTGAAGAGTAGAGAAAGAAACAAGGCGTTAAATTTGAGAAAAGGAACAGTGCTATCAGAGAACAAAAATGGGAGATACATGTAGAGAG
>RQTK01000027.1:1103701-1114663 GCA_003991915.1 Elysia chlorotica | reverse complement strand
CTCTCTCTCTCTCTCTCTCTCTCTCTTTCTCTCTCTCCCTCTCTCTCTCTCCCTCCCTTTCTCTGCTCTCCCTCTCCTTCTTTCCCTACCTCTCATAATCCGCCTCTTTCTGTTTCTTTATCTCTCCTCTCCTCTAATTTTTGTTTCTATGTTCATCAGCCTCCCTGTTTAATTTCACCCATTCATGCAGTTTTTCCATCATAATGTCGAGGAGAAAAAAAGTAATTCGTGTATAATTATGTATTACTGAATACTGGTCTTTTCAGTTCCCTCTGAGATATGAAATGAAGAGAGAAAGAGAGAGATAGAGAGAGATAGAGAGAGAGAGAGAGAGAGAGAAAGAGAGAGAGATAGAGAGAGAGAGAGAGAGAAATGGAAATGGAGAAAAACCTTTTTTAATATGATTTGTGACAAGAAAAGCATTAATTTTCAATGCTCAATATACATTTAATTGTTTTAGATAACCAGATTACATTTCCGTGTGAATGTGCTTGCAGAGTAAGCGAGTGATGCTAAATAGGCCTAGTATTGTACTGGGGGGAAAAGAGTGCCTATTGCTGATAGGGTCTTTTTATTTATTTTATTATTTTTTAAATTTTCAATTAATAGTCATTGTTTATTATTACTCATTCTTTCTCACTTGTTCTTCGTCTGTCTGTCTTTCTCTCTATTCTATTTACTCCCTCTATCTAGCTGTCATCGCTCAACCACCTCTTTTAAATCTATCATCCATTCTGTCGAACTTTCTATTTTTCTCCTTCTATACTCATCTATATTTCAGTGTTTTATTTTACCGTCTTAATTAAAGTAAGAGGCAAAGTAAGAAAGACTATCTGTCATGATAAAAACTGTAACTTTTCTTTTATAAAACATCCACAACAGTCATAACTACGGGAATGCTGAGGCATGGGTTGAGAGGGCATTGGACAAGAGAGAGAGAGATAGAGAGAGAGAGAGAGAGGGAGAGAGAGAGAGAGAGAGAGAGAGAGAGAGAGAGAGGCGGAAATGGAGGAAAGCAGAAAAACCGAAATAAAGAAAAGCCCTTTTTTAATTATGATTTATGACAAAAAAAAGCATTAATCCTCAATGCTCAATATCCATTTAATTGTTCCAGATTACCAGATTACATTTCCGTGTGAATGTTCCTACAAGGTAAACGAGTTATGCTAAATAGGTCTAGTATAATGGTACTTGAAGAAAAGTGCCTATTGCTGAAAGGGACTTCGTGACTTTTTTTTTCAATGTATATTTAACCTGGAAAACTTTGCTCTGTATGTTACTTCTATCATTGGTTAATGTTATCATTTTGTACTGTTCCCATTGTTAACTGCTATCATTGTTGACTTTCGTAAATTTTTTTGTACTCATTCTTTCTCATTTGGTTTTCCTCTGCCTGTCTTTCTCTCTACCTCTCTTGATGCCATCTATCTTGCTATCATCGCCCTAACAACTCTTTTAAACCGATCACCCATTCTATCAAATTTTCCATTTTCCTCCTTCTATATACTTATATCTATATTTTAAAAAATTATTTCTCCCTCTTAATTAATGTAAGAGGCAAAGTAAGAAGGACTGCCTGTCGTGGTAAAAATTGCAACTGTTCTTTTATACATTCACAACAGTCATAACTACGTAAATACTGAGCCATGAGTTAAAAGGGCATTGGACGAGAAAGAGGCTGCCGTAAAAACAAACTCCTCCACTCACTCACTCTCTCATATTCTAAGATCTTCCACGTTCTCCAGAAAGCTGCTTTAATTATGGCGTCTCGACCTCGGAGCAAGGACTTGGCCTTCACATCGGAAACTAACTCAACCAGTAGATAGCTAGGTGGTTCGAGTATTCGAACCCCGGGCCTGCTGAATCGGAGGTCGACGTTCCAATCCCAGCACCACCACGTTCATAACATAATGAGGGTCAGATCACAGAATAGATAACTAACAGAATGACAAGGCGCCTGATTGTGTGGTTCTCGAATACACAAAATCCGCCATTTGCCTTTGTCTGGAGACCTGCTAAGTGTTTACTAAGAGAACTCTAGCCAAGCTTCTAGAAATTTAGGGAAATAATGTCAACAGGTATCATTTTATATACAATCTACCCACTGGTTTGTGTAGTTTATTTGTGTAATATTTGTTTTTACTAAGGAGTGATGAAAAAAAGAGAGACAGAGAGGGAGAGAGAGAGATAAAGAGAGAGAGAGAGAGAGAGAGAGAGAGAGAGAGAGAGACAAAGACAGAGACACACAGACAGACAGACAGACAGACAGACAGACAGCAGACAGAGACAGACAGAGAGAGAGAGAGAGACAGACAGAGAACAGAGAGACAGAGACAGACAGACAGACAGACAGAGACAGACAGACAAAGGGATAGAGATAGTAGAAGAGACAGGGAGAAACTCAGAGAGAGGCAGTCACAGAGAGAGTGAAAGAGGGAGAGAGAGAAAGGACCATGTGCCTCTAGAACCAGTCAGTCATGGTTGGATCCAGTTATGAAGTCTAAGGCCATGGGCCGTTTTTTCAACGGGGAAGGGAAGCAACCCAAACAATCCTCGGGGCAGGCTAAGGGAGACAATCGATCGCCCCTGACTCAAGCACAGGCCAGTCAGGACCAGGTGTCTGGGCTGGCGAGATAAAAGGGAACCAGAACAAAATATTGACATTGCATGCGTGGATGACAGACAGGCTGCGGTAACCGCATTCCGTTATCTAAGCCATCTTCCTCATCTTTCTGACCTCTCTTGTTCTTCTTTGTCTGTCTCTGTGTCTGCTTGTCTTTCTCACTGTGTGTCCTTTAAAGGCGTTCTCCCTCCCCCTCCCTCCACCTCCCTATGTATCTATCTATTTATCCATGTTCTTGTCTATAATGCTAATCATCCATCTATTCATCTTCCTACCATTATATTCATCCATCTAGTCATATTTCTACAAATATTGACATTGCATGCGTGGATGACAGACAGGCTGCGGTAACCGCATTCCGTTATCTAAGCCATCTTCCTCATCTTTCTGACCTCTCTTGTTCTTCTTTGTCTGTCTCTGTGTCTGCTTGTCTTTCTCACTGTGTGTCCTTTAAAGGCGTTCTCCCTCCCCCTCCCTCTCAATCTCTCCATGTATCTATTTATCTTTCTTTTTGTCTATCATTCTAATCAACCATCCATTCATCTTTCTACCATTATATTCACCCATCTATTCATCTTTCTATTCATCCATATATTCATATGTTCATCTATCTGTTCGTGTATTCATCCATTTACTTATCTATCTATCCACCCATCCATCCATATCTAAGAATGTATCTATCTATCTCATTCACTCACTGTCTCGTCTACCCCTGTCTCTCTCCCTCTCTCTCCCTCTTTCTCTTTCTTTTTCTCTCTCCCTCTCTCTCTCTCTCTTTCTCTCTCTCGCTCTGCCTCTCTTTCTCCCTCGCACCATCTCTTACCCGTATCTCAGTAAACAGATTCACGGGAAAGAGCATGCTTGCTTGACTCGCCTTGTTAAATGTACCTATACTTGTTTTAAGAAAGCCACTTTAATAATAAATTGTCCTCGATGTAATTTCCGATGTATTGTTTATTTTATTGTCGCCACATGAGTTCTTACAATATTTCTCTAACTGCAGCTGTTGCTATCGCTGCCACTATGATCACTAACAAGTCTGCCACTACATTTACTACATCCATTGTTACTACTTGTACTACTATAAAATAACTACTACTGCTACTACTACTACTACTACTACTACTACTACTACTACTACTACTACTACTACTACTACTACTACTACTACTACTACTACTACTACTACTACTACTACTACTACTACTACTACTACTACTACTACTACTAATACGACGTCGATGACAACAACGACTTATTCATTCACAACGAATCTCCTTCCATCTGTTCAACTTACTATTGTTCTCTATACTAAAAGGAACAAGATAAAGAAGTCTAAAACTCTTGAAGTATTTAAGTATTTAAGCTCTATAACATTAATCTTTTATCCGTACTATTGCAATGACAAAAGTCGACTTTGTACCCTGCTGATTTCTTACGTGTGTACTCACCTCCTTCTATTTACCGTAAACATACCCCTTCACCGCCACTCGAAAGTGAAAAACACCCAGGCCGAGAAAAATCTGCGGAATTTGTTTTAGTGGTGCCAATTTTAATAATCCTCAATTTGTGTTTTTATCTGTGTTGTTCATTTCTAAAAACAATAATTTATTGATATTCAAAGATTTTTTTCTGAACCTTGTTATCTAGGTAACGTTCTCGCTCTCTTTCTCACACACTCTCTCCTTTTTTTCTACCTCTCTCTATCCCTCTCCCGTTCTCCGCCTGCCGCTCTGTCTCTCACTCTTTCTCGCTCTCTCTATCTCTCTCAAATAGTAAATGAGACTACTAGATATTAATATCCCTGCTCCTGCACATCCTCCCTCTGCTCTTCCTCCTCCTTTTCCTCCACCTGTTCTTTCTCCTCCTCCTTCTATTCCTCTTTCTCATCCTCCTGTTCTTCCCCCTGCGCCTTCCTGCTTCTGTACTCCTACTGTCCCTCCTGCTCTGTCACCTTCTCTTCACATTCCTCTCCTCTCTTTGTTCCTGCTCCTACTCCTCTCACCCCTCTGTTCCTCCTCCTCTCCTCTCTCTCTCTCTCTGTTCGTGATCCCCCTCCTCTCCTCTCTCTGTCCCTGCTCCTCCTCCTAACCCCTCTCTGTTCCTGCTCCTCCTCCTCTCCCCTCTCTGTTCCTGTCCCTCTTCCCCTCCTCTCTCTGTTCCTGCTCCTCTCTCTCTTCCTGACCCTCCTCCTCTCCTTCTAACGTCCTGCTGATACTCTCTTACTGCCGCTCCTCTTCTACTTTGTTGTATTCCTCTCTTTCCCCTTATTCTTTTTAAATTCTCCTTATTGTTTTTCCTCTTTGTCCTCTTATTAGATAAAGAGATCGAATTACATTGTACATGTACAGTCTTCTTTTTTTTCTTATTTTCCCCACTTTCATCCTCTTATATAAATAGATCGATGGATGGGGACTCTAAAAACAAGGAATAACACACACACACACACACACACACACACACACACACATACAATGGTGGTATATACACTCTTTCAAGTAGTTAGACTTAGTGGGCATAAAAATAGATGTGCATGTACATGCACTTGTATAGTGAAAAAGAACATAATATGGAAAGATAGTTTTTAGATACACAGGCATATTATAGATACATCAATAGATAATTAGATTTATAAGTAAATAGATTGATATATAGAGAGCGATAGATATAACATGCTTATCCCATTACTTTGCATTTTTTAATCCCCTTTCAGGGTCACAATGTGAAAGGCACCCACAAGTTGCTTGTAGCAGTACAAATAATGATTGGCGGTGAAGGTTAGCATTAGGTTCTTCAAATCAGGGAGTTAAGCGTGCCTGTAGTTAATGTCTGCAAAGATGCATCTCCAGGTTTGGACCGATAATAATGTTCAACACGGTTCATGCCAGATGTCTAAGCTTTATCTTTCTGGTTGTATCTTTCTATTCTCCTCCTTTTAAAATAATGACTGTTTGACGATGCCCCACCTTTAAGAACTATAACAGCAGGCTCATAGTCATGAAACATTGGGGAAAGTGGTTATGACATCGTCTAAATGTACGCTACTATGGTAGCATGTACCTGATGTTCACCAAAGGCTGGACTTTTCTCGAATGTTCTTCAGAACCCCCGAATGAGATTTAAATTTTTTTTAAATATGTACCTTGTGTAGAACAGAGCGCGTTAAGGTGAATGGAGAATGATTGACGTTTTTTTTTTGTAAAGAGAGTGTTTATACTTCTAATTGTGTTGTAACATCTTGCCGTAGTGAATACTGTTATTTTGCTGTTGTTTAGATCGATTATAGATTTAGAAATATTGCCAAGTACTGATTTGGATATGGACATTCCTGGGTTGTATCCTGGACCCTGACATAAGGTGTTTATTAATAAACTTAAATTATTACGTCTCTACCAAGGATTTTTAGTATTCATTATCTTGATAATGTAAAAGATTTTTTCCGAATTTTCGCTTCAATTCTCACCCTTTCCTTCGTGCTGTTTGCGCTATCTTTTTTTGTACATGCAACCACATGAAAATAACTTAGTATCTACCGTACATGCGTTGTTAAAGAGTCAGTTTGACTACCTCATTACTCATCCTCTTTCTTATAATACTTATTTCATCCATATTTATTAAGCTCCGGTACCCACCTAAAGCAACAGAATCTGAGACCAATACTTTAAAATAAAGGTTAGAAGTTGAGTTTTTAATAAATGTAAATGTCTCTTTGCACGCTAGTATCAAACATTAAAACAATAGTCTCAATAGTGCATTAGAAGTGGCATGATTAATACATTGCACTCACCGAATCATAATGATATCTGAAGGTGTTCAACAACATTATTTCTTTTTTATCTTTAAATTCCTATGCAGCGAATTAAGGTTATTCGGTGCAAAATTAATTTTCAGAATAATAAGTAATTTTTGTTGGGTTTTCAGTATGCACCATTTCTATTGATACATGTATTAGTAACGCCTGATCCTGAAGCCGAAAAGATTGCGACCCCTCGTTCTGATCTATTGACGATCAACCCACAGAACCCAAGAGGACACATTGCATTGTATTTGTATTCATGGCTCCAGCAATGATTTGACTATGTAGTTGTAAAAATGGCTGAGAACATCAATAACCTGTACTAGTACTTCGTTTCCAACATTCATAGTTATAATTGTCTTTCTCCATTTTTTACTATTATAATATTATTTCATATGTTGTTACAAAATCCGAATACATGTACACTATTTTTTTTTCTTCCTCTTAGTTTCTTGTCCAGGCAAAAAGTATAGACGGACCAATAATACCGTAGGATACGAACTGCACGGAAACATAAACGAAAGGTAAAGGAAGATGATCGTTATCATAAATCGTTGACAAATTGGAGAGATGATTGTGTTTTACAAGAGTGGGGAGGGGGACGGAGAGCCCGGTAGGTTAACAAAATATAAGACGGGCAGTTAGGGGTCGGATGATGCATAAACAAAGAAGAAGACAGACAGACAAAAGACACGCACACACACAAACACAGAGACAGGTGGGCAGACTAGTGGACAGTTAGAAGAGAAAGAGAGAGAGTGAGAGAGAGAAAGGGTTAGAGAGAGGCCCCGATGGAGAGACGGGGGAGAGAGACAACAAAGAGAGGGAAAGAAAGAGGGGCGAGAGAAAGACAGAATCCGATCATTGCAAATGCTTTGTTGTGAATGGTAAAGGGTGAGAGAAATAGAGAGAGAGAGAGAGAGAGAGAGAGAGAGAGAGAGAGAGAGAGAGAGAGAGAGAGAGACAGAGATAGCCTATATTGTAGTAATGATAAGTAAGGGAGGTGGAGAAAACTCATTTTGGGTGGATCTCCTCCCAGGGGTACATATATGTAAACACCACACCTGGCAGTCTGCGGGGTGGTCCAGGTCTGAGGAAGGGGGCACGTGCAAAACCCTGTGTGTGTGGTGAGTGCGGACGGGGGGTGGAGGGGGGGGGGGGGGGGGGGTATATCAGGTATGTTATAGACAATATCAAACGGCTAAAATTGAACGCAAACAAAACTCGCCAAGTAAAAACACAAGACACAAACGCGAGAAGCCACAGAAGCCTGAACGGGAATGCCCGGTGGCCCTGGGGGCAACACGCCCGGGCTAACAGGGCGAGGCGACACATCGAGCCACCAGGTGTTTGTCCAGTGAAATGAAGTTTTGACACCCAGAGCGGCGATACCGTCCAGGTAACACAATAGACCTTCGCCTGGTCGCAAGCCACAATAGACGGACTGTAGGACTATAGATGGAATGTAGGACTATAGATGGACTGTAGGACTATAGATGGAATGCAAGACGTAAGGACATTTTAATCCCCATTCAAAGGTCGCGACATCTTACGCCAAAACTTCTTATAGATTTATCGAGTTCAAAAGTGTTGAAGGCCTTTTGGATTACGCACTCGCCTTGAAGTCTCTAGAGAATTTCTTTAGCGGGTTTGAGTCATAATATTTCCTCATAGGTTATGACTTAGCGGTCACACTTTTTTCGCTGTACAGTAAAATAGAAACAAAATGTTAAAAAATGTTAAACTTATGAGGAGAAATTGTTTAGTGCTTTAGTTCTGAAAATTCTTCTTTTGACATATATTCTTTCATTAAATGTGTGTACTTTCGATAAATTTCACGTCTCATAGCATTCCAGAAGAATCCGAATCCAAAACTCGGACATTGGATCTCCTGATTGTCAATGCAGAGATATAGCCGACAGAAGTACCGAAAAAGAAAAGGAATCTCTCTCCCAGGTTTAATATCTTCTGGATCCCCAAGGATCATCTAACACAGTGACGGGACCATTGACTACCTCCATACAATGAGTTGTTCATGTGCTACCTCACAGAGAATATAGCCTATACGTATAGTGCTGATGTTGGACGTTAAATCCACACAACTATTACAACTACCTCACAGAGAAGTACATTACCGGGGTACCAGGACTTCAACATCTGTCCCAGACAGTCACACTATAGTTAATCACCTGATCCAACCAGGTGGAGACGATTCTTTTGGTTTTGTAATGGGACAAAACCAGGGACGTCTGATTTGAAGCCATGCGCCCTACCACTAAACCAATTCACTCTTTAGAGGGTTTGAGTCATAATATTTCTCATAGGTTATGATGTCTACCAAGGCTCCATTAACTCTTATTTCCATGAGCACTCACTCTTGACCAAACGAGGCATAGCTGAAGCCAGTCACCCACTGTCCTTCGCGCCTCCAGGGAAAAAGCATGCGATCTTTTTGCGGTGGGTGGGTTTTAAAAAGAAACACTTTTTACAAGAGACAATGACTTCAAGAAAAAGAAAAAAAGCAAATTATGGAAAAGCAGACTGAACTATTGGGTCGAATTGTTGAAATAAAAGAAAAGGTGGACAATTTTCTCGGAAAGTCCACGACCTGCTGAACTTTTTTTCAAAGTGATGTTTGATCGTAGAAAGCGAAGCTCTCCTAGTTTACGCTTTGCAGGATCTTAATACCTTCATACCTGCTTTCTTTTCTCTTGTTGTTGTTGCTGCTGGTTTTTCCCCCCTGCAGAATAGCCAGAGAATCGACGAACACGCAATCTATCTGTTAGAAGCAGAGCATTCTACCTTTAAATCACCTTGTCTTCCAATTCACTCCTTGAAGTCTCTCTGTTTCTTGTTTTGAGTTTTGTTCATTTTCAGGTGTCGTTTTTTTTTCTTCTCTTTTTGTGGTTTTCTTTGTTTTTTTCCCCTTTTTTAGAACCCCATCCACATTAGTAGAGAGCGTAATCACTACCCGTATGCTGTGCCGAATGACAGGATAGCATTTCGAGCGGCGAGTGGCCTGGCGCCTACCAGCTTGTGCTCAGACTTCAACCATTACTGGACCCCAGTGGACGGTCTCCGACTCTCCGGGACTCGTTACCGACGAGACAGCCTCGTCTCCGTGATCACCCCTCGTCACGTGACCCTAGCGGAGGTCGCGAGCCTGGTGCATGGGGGGCAATTAACTCTTTAGAGGAGAGTATTAGATGAGTGTACAGTTTAGTTCTTCAGTTGATTTTTTTTAAGTTTTTATTTTTAGATTTCATTTCATTCAATTTCAAATTTTCGATTTAATTCATTTAATAGAATTCATTTAATTGTGAAGTTTATTCGGTGTAGATCTTTCAAATGCATTGCTTGTCTGTATGTTTGTCTATCTACCTCTGCATGTCTCTTGCTGAAATTGTATTTTTCTGTCCATTATTTACTCACTCTTTCTTTTTATCCTATATCTATTCAGCAATTCCTGTATATATTAGTGTCTTTAATTGTTTGTTTGTTGTTGTAAGTTTGTTTTGTTTTGTTTTTTCGTTTTGGGGTTTTGTTTTGTTGTTGTTGTGTTTTTTTTTGTTTTTTTTTTTTTTTTGTTTTTTTTGTTTTTTTTTAGGGGGCTCAGAGTTGTTCCCCAAGTCTCTCTGTCGTCCTAATTCATCATCTCGTTACCTGTTTACATCCACGATTATCTATTTTCCCTTTAAAACATCTGTTTTAACACGGAAAGTGTTGTATTGTTATCTGTTACATACCATCTATTGCTAAAACTGTTTAAACGCGCTGCCATGGTTCATGAAGTAAATCTTCGTGGAACCATACTTCATCCTGCCACTCCACATACTGGACAATTTGAAACAGTAATGTTACTCGTCTAGACTAGACATTTATACCCTTGACCTCAAATGAAAAAAGGGAAGAGACTGCAGTTGACACCCAATGAGTTACAGCCCTTGTGCACGGAATCCTTACTACACTATAATCTCGGACCCAGATGGTTAATTAACTGCTCGATTTCTCCCCCTATGTCGCGACCTTAAAGAATATCCTCGAGCCCAAAATGCTGTTTTGCGTGTGCTTGGCATGCTTAGAGCTGTCACCCGATATCCTCGTTTGTGATTTGTGTGCCCTCATATGAACTAGACACTAGACACTGCCTAGCCTTTTTGCTCCCTGTGGAACATCGAGTGAGTCCATCGATTTTTCTACTACAGGGACAGTCACTGATATACTTAGGGTCGTTAGGGCCTTTACTAGAGGGCCAGTCACTGATACTCCGGGTTGTTAGGGCCTTTACTAGAGGGCCAGTCACTGATATTCCGGGTTGTTAGTAGAGGGCCAGTCACTGATATTCCGGGTTGTTAGGGATTTTACTAGGACAGTCACTGATACTCCGGGCTCTTAGTAGAGGGCCAGTCACTGATATTCCGGGTTGTTAGTAGAGGGCCAGTCACTGATACTCCGGGTTGTTAGGGCCTTTACTAGAGGGACAGTCACTGATACTAAGGGTTATTAGGGCCTTTACTAGAGGGACAGTCACTGATACTCCGGG
>RQTK01000027.1:1082512-1093841 GCA_003991915.1 Elysia chlorotica | reverse complement strand
TAGGGAGAGGGAGAAAAGAAAGACAGGCAGACATAACAACAGACAGAAGCGATGTGAAGTTTACATCCTATTTTTACCGCCTTGGTCTGGTCTTGCCTTTGTTTGCCTACATACTATGACTGTCTCCTCTACCATCAGCTTCGTATGGCTTTCTCATGAACTGCCTTCTGTATCATGTACCAACACCACAGAGAGCCCTATTTGGTGGGGCCTATAAGGCTTTACTATTTTACGCCTTGTCACCTCAGCAGGGTGAGCGATTCGAGATGACGGTCCTGCTAGTACAATCCTGTAAATTCGTGTGTTTGGAATGAGATTTCACCAATGGTTCTTCCGCTACAAATCTCTAGGAAGGCATAGACCGTGTTCAACAAACATAAGCGCCAAACAGTTTTTATAGTACATATACAGTGTAATACTCTTTTTGCGCGCCATATGATTTCTTTAAAGACTAATGGTCGTAAGCACAGCGTCTTAGTTGCTTACAACTCGTCATATACCTTTTTACTCTTATATTTTAATACGAGTCGTAAGCTTACCCCAATGTTGTACATTCGACCATAAAGCAGTAAATACAACGTGGTAGTCGCTTACGACTCGTAAGAACAATTATGCGACTAGGGAGGCCTACGATTAGTTGTAAACTACCGCGACGCTGTACTTACGCCCATAGAATTAGGCGATTAACAGGACATGTACTCACGCCTCTACGGACATTATTGATAAGTGAGCTAAATAAAAACTACAGTAGAGCTTGTGGCTTCCAAAACAGTTGCATGACTGAAGATAGAAGAAATCTTTGTTTTCAATGCATTAAAACCAGCAGCATGTATTCTTCTGAAATTAACCGTTAATGCTGTTGCAGGGCACTGAGTACATTGTACTAGTTTATAATAAAAGTATATCGTCCTTATGGTGTTTCATCTTAAGCGCATTTATTACTTATATGGTACGGGCTTGGTCATCTCAGATATGGGTATTGTTTGTTATTGTAGCTTAGCGCCCAACGTCAGTTTTATATAGGCTATCTTCTGGACGGATCCCAAGACTGACTTCTGACAATTTTACTTGAGACAGTGCGGGGATACCATGACTCCTGTCTCACCTAGTCACATTATAATAGCATCGACCCGACCAGAAGGTGGCAAAATCGGACATATACATTTTTGACTGGTCGTGGTATTGAAACCACGGACCTTCCGATTGGAAGACCAACGCTCTACCACGTGAAAAGAGTGATTTCTGGTGTTCACAGAATGGAAACTGGTGTATATCTAACAGTTTAGCTACGTAGCCTAGTGTAAGTTTGCTTGGTTGGTTGGTCTCTTAACATACACTGTCGGCAATTATATTGTATCGCGGACGGGTCCTAAAACTGATGTTTGAAAGTTGACGTACTACCACGCAGTCATAGGGCTTTAAGTACATTTCGCGGTAGCATTCAACCTGTCACCTCTTTATTCCTAGATCTTACGACAAGTGGAATCTTATAAAAACTCTATACCTACGACCCATAGTATGGATTCAGAGACGTATGTCTCATTTAATCGCATCAGACTTACACCATCCCAACCAGTTGGGGATCAAACCAGGGAACTTTCCAAGTAGACGCCACGCGCTCTGCCGTTTACCAACGTCATCCCGCACTTTTCAAAGGAGACAGCGAGTCTCCCTGGCTGGGGTGGATGGGGTTTTCCCGATCATGTTTGTTTTTTAAACAGGGTCAGCGGAACTGTCCCTGACGGGCGCCTGGCTGGTCAGTGGTGATTGACAGGCTGACGTCACCCTTGTCCGGTCCACTGCTTCAAATTGATCAGTAGCTCAATGGCTGGAGAGATATCTGGACACCAGATCTTTTTATGTGTTTCTCTTTGTCAACTTCTGTGTTGTCTCGGCCTTTCTATCAATCTCCCCTATCTTCTCTCTGTCTACCACTCTCTCTCTCTCTCTCTCTCTCTCTCTCTCTCTCTCTCTCTCTCTCTCTCTCCCTACCTCCCATGCATGTGTGGTGCTGTTGTGATCTCCCCTGACGCAAGTAGTGCTTGCAGAGCGCGACCTGTCAATATGGACATGGCTTGTCGCTCCCCACACGCCGCTAGCTCTTGGTCGCAGCCCGCCGACCTCGTAGTTTTACCAGAGACTATAGATTCAGTGAGACGTTTCACAAAAAGAGTTCAAAATGCTTTTGATACGGAGAGCTAGCGTGACGCGTTTTCGCTCTATTTGTTCATTAAAACTTAGGCGACTGGTCAAATGTCACACTGTGTTTTTACTAAGGTTTAAAGAAGGAAGCAGCCGCCTTAATTGTCTTTAGCCATACGGCTAAGTCCTCGCCGTGAATCTTCTCACTATTTCACACTCTCTGGTCAAGCCTCGCGCCAAACCGCCTCTGTGTTGATCAACAGTTTTCACGCGGCCACGCCTAAGCCAGATTGTGACTGCTCAATAGTGATCAGAGTATAAAACCATCCGTTGCTCAACCGCCAGACGCTTTTCAGAATAGGATTCTTCGAAGAAGAAAAACAACGACTACTAATTCTGTATGGTGTAGAAACCAATCATAGATACATAAAGATGACATCTATAAAATAATATTCTCCTAACTTACGAGACGTTTACTTAAAAAACAACAAGTAAACAAAGATTAATACCGACCTCTCTTCGTGTGTCTTCTACGCTGGAAGACTAATCAGCACATGCGGCCATTAACGTCTTTCTACTTTTATAGAACCAACTTGTTCTCAGGATTCCCCATAATTTTGCTGGCGTGACCTTTTTGTGCTTTAGTGTCATTATTTTGTTATAAAATTATTATAAATTTGGCTTCAAGTGACTTTTTTCTGTGTTTCTTAAAGTTGTGGGTGATTCCTGGAGGAAATATTTAACCGTTTAGTACAAGAAATTGTGAGTATATATGAATTATGTTATCTAAAATGCTGTATGTTTTCAAGTTTTTTTTTAATTCTGCTTCTACTCTTCTACTATTTCTTTTTCTTCCTCTCCTCCTTTTTCTTCTCCCTTCTTCTTTTTCTTCTTCTTCTTCTTCTTCTTCTTCTTCCTCTCTCTCTCTCTCGCTCTCTCTCTCTCTCTCTCTCTCTCTCTCTCTGTGGGATACCCTGTCCAAGGCAGCCTGACATTAGAAGGTGTATTGGTGACATCACGCTACCAGCATATCTGACTGACTCTGTCGTCTCTGTCTGTATCAGCCAAGGACCAGCGACTCTCAGCAACATAAATTGCTCTGTGTACTAGATCTATCAACTTTCTTGAGATCTAGAAGACCTTCGCTATTTGAGAATCTCATACCGAACATAACATATTATCGTAGGTTTGTCTCATCAATTTGGAAGCACCTGTTGCTCGATTCGTTTTTAGTACATGTACCAAATAACAAAAAAATGTCGCGCAAGCGGGGATCGAACTAGGAAGTTTATGATCAAAAGTGTAACTACGCGTTCTTCTCTTGGACAATCTTGAGTAGAGTCCATCCATCTATCTATCTATCTATCCTAGAAGGCGATGTGATCACGGAGTGGGATTCATGGATCTAATTTACTGAAAAAACAAAAACCGTCGGGCAGATCGGGGATCGAACCGGCAACCTTCCGATTTAAAGCCGCGCTCTACCCTTGGACTACACAATGGGCACACACATACACACAGACACACACAAACACAAACACACACACAACCAGACGCAGTCACTGCAAGGCTCAGGCCTGGGTGTGAGCTGTGATTGATGAGCACAGTGATTGCTGAACAGCCTGACCAGACAGCCTCCGAAGTGGACCAGGTCCATACAAGATGTAATGCGCCCACATTTGATTTTTTTTGTTGTAAGGTTGGCAGCTGCTTGTTGTTGGTCTTGCCTGACTATAGACGCGCGTTGGGGTAGACCCAAGTTGCTATATCCTCATGTGGACCTCGATAGCTACTTAGGGGTGGACACGATGGGGTGGCACTGGGCAGTGTGGAGGGAGCGGCTACTAGTTGGCATGAGGATTGAAAGGGAGGAGCGAGGGTGAGTGGCAGCGATGGGGTTCGATTACTTCTTTGATTTTATTGGGTGTTTTTTTAGTGGCATATTGCGGTTTGTTTTGTTGTTGTTGTGTTTTGTTATTGTTGTTGCTATTGTGTGTGTGTGTATGTGTGTGTGTGTGTGTGTGTGTGTGTGTGTGTGTGTGCATGCGTGTTGTATATGTGCCTTGGGGCGGGGATTGGAGGCAGGGGAGAGTACTATGGAATGTTGTATAAATTGATAAGTCAACATTTATTAAAGATTTGTTTGGAAGACGAGAAAGCTAAGATGACGAACGGAGGGAGAGTGAGGGAGAGAACGTAGGGAAAGGGAAAACAGAAAGACAGTCAGACAGACAGACATGTAAAGGGAAACAACCAACAGGTACATAGACATGAAAACAGATAAACGGAACGATAAAGAAAGACAGATAGGAAGAGAAAAGCAGTACATGACTGCACTTCTGCGTTAATCTTGTAAATTTAACACTAACGGAATATGCATGAGGAATGAAAGAGAAACGTTTTTTTTTGTTTTCTTTTGCTGTGGTTTTTTTGTAACTATCATTATGCACAGTTTAGGTGTGAAAGGTGTTGATTTATTTAAAAAAGATGGCGATCTGCTTCGGAAACAGTCGGTATACGACAATGTGACAGACCAACACTCTACCACGTGAAAAAAGTGATTCTTGATGTGCACAGCATGGAAACTGGAGAAGATCTAACAGTTTAGCAACATGGTTATGTTAGCTTCTACTACGTAGCTTAGTGAAAGTTTGCTTGGTTGGTTGGTCTCTTAACGTACACTGTCAGCAATTAGACCATATCGCTGACGGATTCTAAGACTGATGTCTGAAAAATTGACTTGCTGCCACGCAGTCATAGCGCCGTAAGTACAACTTGGTGGCAACTTACAACCCGTCTTAAGACTCTTTATTTCTATATCTTACGACGAGTGTAAGCTTATTACAAAAATGTACCTTCAACTCATAGTATGGATTCAGAGACGTATGTCTCATTTAATCGTATTAGACTTTCACCAACCCAACCATTTGGGGATCAAACCAGGGAACTTTCCAAGTAGACGCCACGCGCTCTGTCCTTTACCAACGTCACCCCACACTTTTCAAAGGAGACAGCGGCCTTCCGTCTCACGGAGGATGGACCTGGTTGGGGTGGATGGGGTTTTCCCGTTCATGTTTGTTTTTTAAACAGGGTCAGCTGACCCGTCCCTGACGGGCGCCTGGCTGGTCAGTGGTGATTGACAGGCTGACGTCACCCTTGTCCGGTCCACTGCTTCAAATTGATCAGTAGTCCAGTGGCTGGAGAGATATCTGGACACCAGATCTTTCTATGTGATTCTCTTTGTCAACTTCTGTGTTGTCTCGGCCTTTCTATCAGTCTCCCATATCTTCTCTCTGCCTTTCTATCAATCTCCCCTATCTTCTCTCTGCCTCTCTCTCTCACCTCTCTCTCTCTCACATCTCTCTCTCTCTCACTCTCTGCCTTTCTATGTTCTTCTCTTTCCTACCCCTCACTCTCTCTAGATATCTCTACCCCATCCTTTTCTCCCCCTCCATCTCTTTATTTTATCCTATGTTTCCTTTCTACATCGTTTATTTCACTTCCTTGTTCGCCGCCTTCTTATCTCATGTATTCACTCTATTCTCTTTTTTTCCGCTCTCACCTCTCTCTCTCTCTCTCTCTCTCTCTCTCTCTCTCTCTCTCTCTCTCTCTCTCTCTCTCTCTCTCTCTCTCTCTCTGCCTCTCTGAGATCCCATGTCCCATGCAGCCTGGCATGTAAGGCGTATCGGTGACATCATGACACCACCATATCTGACTCTGTCGTCTCTGTCTGACTCCAACCATCGGCCAGCGACTCTCAACAACATAAATGCCCAGTGTACTAGATCTAACAACTTTCTTGAGACCTAGAAAATCTTCGCCATCTCATACATTGTGCCGAACATTACATATTATCGTACTTTGGCCTCATCGATGAAGAAGCACCGGTTACTGGGTTAATTGTTAGTGCCCAGTTGCGAAAAAGGCATGCGAGCGGGGATCGAACCCGCAAATTATGATCAAAAGTGAAGTCGCACGTTCTTCCATTGGACAATCTCGTTCCCTAGTGGCTTTTCTGCAATTACCGTAACGTTTGTTTTATAAAGGCAATATAAATTATTATTTGGAAACCGACGCCTTTGTAATGTGGCTAGCTCAGAAAGGAACCATAGTATCCCCGCACAGTTTATGTGTGGCAGAACGTTAAATTGTCGGACTTTAGTCTAAGGACCCATCCACAACATTGTCTTGTCGGTGATACTCTGATTGCTCTTGTATATATAATTTATCTGGTGTATATTTCCAGAACTTTCGAATGGAGGATATATTTGGAGACAGTAATACATGTATGGAACTCTTGAATCCACTAGATTAAGATAAGTTATTGCTTACCACTGACGTTGGACTCAAAAACAATTCAACTTGTGTTCACAGTAAAATTCACTTCCTTGGGGTATATTCTTGCTTTAAATAAACGCCCGTGGACAGACCCATTTGAATTATAGTCCTATTTGTATAGACCCAACACTTGTTGGGAGTCAATTATGTGTTTCATGGATGGGTGTTGCAGACTCTACTGTTATTCTTTTTTTTTTGGGGGGGGGGGGAGAGAAGGAAGAGAGATAGAGATAGAGAGAGAGAGAGAAAGAAAGAGAGAGAGAGAGCGAGAGGGGCAGATATTGAGACAGAGACTGGGACAGAAAGAAAGAGAAAAGATAGATGGGTTGTCTGCATTATATGAGTGAACCAAATCATGTATACATTTTGCTATGTTAAATAATGTTTATGCTCTGACTATTATCTTTTTTTGGTTAGAAAATGAAAATCAAAAATAATGTAATGTAACTGTCGGAAACTCTGGGGTAGAACATCGGCTTCCGGCGCAAAAGGTCCGGATTCGAGTCCTGACGATGTGGCTCTCTACTGGTTAGATCAGTGTCAGTTTAATGTGACTGTCTGAGAGAGGATTCATAACATCCCCGCCGTCTCGTGTGTGGCAGCAAATAAAATTGTCAGACGTCAGTCTTGGGGACTGTCCACAATATAGCCTATATAGTGCTATGATGAACGTTAAACCAACTCAACTCAACTCTTAACATCCAAAGTCAGCGACTAGGCTGCATCGCACAGGCCCCAAGTAAATAGATCAAGAAGTAAAACAGGGGAACGTAGGAGACGTTAAACCCGTAGAAAGGGAACACATTGGGTATCGGGGTGGATGATCAAAACACACATAGCTTGACACTATAACTTACAATACCATCAGATACCTGCAACACAAACAGCAACTAATAAATAGCATTGCTATTGATATAGATAAATAACCCTTAAACCCCTTTCCCTCACTGAGCTGAGACACCAAACAGTATCAGAATAAATAACTTAAGGTTTGCTCCACTTTTAGACAACGTAATAAACTAATACATGTACACGTATACTTTATAATTATGTAGCGTCAAAGATGACTGGTTGGTGGCAGCTTTTACCAGAGGTGTTGGGTTTGCTATTTCCAGGGGGGTAATACTGGAAAACAACATTGGTTGCCAAGGTAAACAAACAGAACCATGTCGCTGTTGTCAGCAGCTATTAGCGGGATGTTTCCACAGGGACTAATGAAGAAGGATGTTTGGCAATGTGTGTGATGCTAGGAGGGGTGTTTACATGGGAGTTTCCTGCATGTGTCTGGGTCTGGTAGCTGAAATAGATAGATAGATAGATAGATAGATAGATAGATAGATAGATAGAAGATAGATAGATAGATAGATAGATAATCTTTTTATCCATCTATCTATCTATCTCCTCTTTTCTTCTTTTACTCTGTATTTGTTTTCCTCTATCTCGCTCACTTTCTTTCTCTCTATCTCTCTCTTTCTACCTCTCTTTATCTCTCTCCTTTTCTCTCTATCTCCGTTTTATCAAAATCGAAATGCAAGGCGCATAGAAAGGTTTATTTATTTCATAGCTTGCATAATTATTTAGATGTTGTATTCGTTGTACAGTATTGCCAAATTGTGGGCCTTTTTAATGAAAAACAAACAACGTAAAAGCTTTGTAGCAACAGAATTTTTTTTTTATTTTTGGATACAACCCCCCAGACTCTGTCGTGTACCTGTACTATTTTCACCCAAATAAACTTGTCTATCACTCTGTATTTAAACGCCACCTATATCGCAAGAAATATCAGCCAGACGTCAAATTATACATTTATAAAGTCTATTTTCAACCCAACTAAGGGGATAAAAAACACAGCACCCAGAGCGGACACCGAACCCACAACGTTCCGAAAAGAACCGCGCGTTCTACCATGTCCTTTCCTTAGCTACACCAACTATTGTAAGCATCCAACTTGAACTGGCCCGCTCCTTCAACCACCAATTCCCGTTAATCAAATTCCATCAACACGAAAGTGAGTTCAGCTCCTGTAATTACACAGTGGGAACAGTTGTTACAAAATGTGAATAAAAATCTCGTACTGTTGTTGAAGTGCCATCGTATTTCTTACAACACCTCTTCAGCCACCGGTGGGAGAGGCTGAATGGACCCCGCTTGTGTACCACGTCACGATTGGCTGAACGGCCGTGACGTAATACACAAACTTTTGCCCCTTCCTCCGCCATTCTTTACTTCTCCCGACACATTTTTCTTTTCAATCAGAATTGAAAGCGGGTTACTGGTTGTTGATTTGATTTCGTGCCAGCGGTTCGAAAGAATGAGTTGTTGAGTAGACAGAGTGTTAGTGGCATCCAGGCCAGTTTGCTAACACAACAAGACTTTCCAAAAGTGACCTTCGCGACCATTGTTACGGCGGCCACAAGTGTTTTCTCCGTTGCTGGTCTCGCTACGCTTCAGTCCACAGACCACGACTACTACCTGTATATATGTACCTTAGCAACCTTGCCGCTCAGAGCTGCCAACCCAACTACACGCTTAAGAGCATACAATTTTAATCAAATAAGTGTACGGAATTACGTTCTCAAATACGCTGTTTTTACATTAGTTTGTCAGCTTTGATCACGGGGCACAATTTTTTTCCCTCTAGTTCCTGAAGCTGATCTCACTACAGGCAAAGAGCAGGGGAAAAGTTCCCAAGACGAAGAATTTCTAACAGTACAAATCTCTTGGGTAGTGAGTGGGTGCAGTAATGAAAACCAACTGATCAACTACTCTAGTACGGTACAAGTACATGTACTTTGTACTTCTTGTAACCAATCGTAACAAGATGGAAGGAATTGAGTTCGAGTTTAAAGTTTCTTCTAGTATCACCTTTCTCCACCCAGTCTCTCTCTCTCTCCTCTCTTTCTACCTCTTTCTCTCTCTCTCTCTCACTCTCACTCTCTCTCTCTCTCTCTTTCTCTCTCTCTCTCTCTCTCTCTCTCTCTCGTTTTCTCTATATCTATATATTTATCTATATATCTATCAATCGATTTATCTCTCTCTCATTCTCATTTTTTCTCCATTTAATTCCTCCGCCCTCCTTTACTCTTTGCCTTTCTCTCCATGTATCACTCTTTCTTTTACCCTGGTTCTCTCTCAGACTCTCCCAACCAACCAATCCATCCATCTATCTATCTATCTATTCACAAGTGTTTTCTCCGTTGCTGGTCTCGCTACGCTTCAATCCACAGACCACGACTGCTACCTGTTCATGTACCTTAGCAACCTTGTCGCTCAGAGCTGCCAACCTAACTACACGTTTAAACGTATACATTTTAGCTAAATAAGTGTATGAACATGCCTTCTAAAATACGCTTTTTTACACAAAGTTGTCAGCTTTGATCTATGAGCACAGTCACTCTCTAGTTCCTGAAGCTGATCTCAGTATAGGAAAAGAGCAGGGAAAAAGTTCCCAAGACGGAGAATTTTTAGCAGTACAAATCTCGTGGGTAGTGAGTGGGTGCAGTATTGAAAACCAACTAATCAACTACTCAAGTACTGTACAAGTACATGTACTTTGTAATTCTTGTAACCAATCGTAACAAGATGGAAGGAATTGAGTTCCTGTTTAAAGTTTCTTCTAGTATCACCTTTCTCCACCCAGTCTCTCTCTCCTCTCTTTCCACCTCTCTCTCCCTTTCTCTCTCTCTCGCTTTCTCTCTATCTATATATTTATCTATATATCTATCAATCGATTTATCTCTCTTTCATTCTCATTTTTTTCTCCATTTAATTCCTCCGCCCTCCTTTACTCTTTGCCTTTCTCTCCATGTATCACTCTTTCTTTTACTCTGGTTCTCTCTCAGACTCTCCCAACCAACCAATCCATCCATCCATCTATCTATCTATCTATCTATCTATCTATCTATCTATCTATCTATCTATCTATCTATCTATCTATCTATCTATCTATCTAATTTTATGTTTTCCAATAACTCATAACACATGAAAATAGACCTTGAATAATTCGATGGTTTTCACTAATATGGCCTGAATTTTGATTCGGAACAAGTCATCCACCACCTTATAATGTATTTAAATCCTATTTATCCTCTGATGTTAATCTAAACATTTTTAATTACAAGATAAAATGATACGCCTACGAAATTCGTGGGGATTGTGGGGTGCAAAAAGCTGGAAGACAACTTACCACTTCTTAAATTTTGAAACTTAAAACTAATTTACTTAAGAATGGGTGAGAAACAATAAGGCACCAATTTGTTATAATTAGAGATATACCACGTAGTGAAAAATCGTTCATGTTGTTTGAAACGTGTATAAAACATCACCATCACACTGCTTCAGAGAGGAAAAAAACGTTTATACTTGTTTTTTCATTTGTAGTCTTTTTATGAATTATTTTAAAAGGAACAAAAATTATTTTCAATGTTTTGTGACTGTTATTATTATTGTCGTCTTTTTTATGTTTTATCGCCAATTTCGAAAGTTGAAATACAGTTTATCGCAATGTTTTCATTACCACCTGCTAGTCTCTCAGCTTTGTCTTAGTGAGATCTCTTCCTCATCCATTAATAATTACTTGGGGAGGAAATGAGATGGTTTTCCGCAACTTTTTATCCCCAATTGTTTGATTATTGCTAAATACATTAATTTTATGTAGACTGCTTTTTGTACTGACAAAACACCTGCTTGTAGTGAAGAAAGTTTCTAAAGGAGTGAAGAAAAAAAAAAACGAGAGTTAGTACACTCATTCTTTCTAATTACGTTGTTGAAACCAAAAGATTTCTAGTCAAGAGTTAACAGTCAATCTCTCTCTCTCTCTTTCTCTCTCTCTTTCTCTCTCTCTCTCTCC
>RQTK01000027.1:1067376-1082303 GCA_003991915.1 Elysia chlorotica | reverse complement strand
CACTCCCCACCCCTCCCTCCCCCAATCTCACCACATCCTCTCCTCTATTTCTCAGCTTCCGGTCTGGAGTGTCGAGCCGGAAGCGGACGACAGCGGTGCTGTCCCCCTGAATGGGCCTGCCGCAAGATGGCGCTGCTAGCCAGTGCTAGGGTCGGTAGAGGGGGAAAGTAAGAGGGCTGTTCACCCACAGGGGGAGAAGGGGGGGGGCGGAAAGCGGAAACACTCTAAATACACTGCATACATCATAGATTGCAAAATCAACGGCTACAACGACAAAAACAAACACAAAACAATAAATTAATGTTTAAATGATTGAAAACGTGTAAATACTGTTCGATTAAAAATGCGTTTTAGATTTAACATAGCTTTGAAAAATTGCATTTTGTTCTAATTATATTTTTAAGAACTGATAATTGTTTTTTTAGAACTGTGGGCGTTTTTGTCTTTTTTTTAAATACTTTTAGGGATACAAATGGCTAAAAATGAGGCAGATAAATTAGAAGACAGACATTAAGACGGATATAAAATGCTAGACAGGAAAAATGAGATTGGATTGAAAATGAAGTAGGTTGGCTCCTTTTAGGACTTAAAGAAGCCTTTGATACTTCAGCAATACTTGTTGTTTTGTATCAAACAATAGTCACTTCTAAAGTGGGAGATTTTGTTATTGTTTTCAAGGGCTGAGAGAAGGAAAGAAAGAAAGGGCAATGATCAACTCAAATGACATCTGTTGAAGTACAAGGAATTAATGATGACTGAAACAGTGAAAGCTACTTTAAACAAACTTGATGGATTCAATGGAAATATATTTTTAATTACTTGTTTAATTATTAAGATATTTTGTTCTACAGTTTTACATAGGTTTAAACAGCTTAACTGAAGATTCATTCGTGCGGACAGGTGGTATTTTGAAGTACATTAACAACAAAAGACAGCGAAAGCAATGTTTGCTTTACACTGTGATCATGAAATAGAAAAGTTGCAATTTACGATGATAACTAGCGGTGATATTGAGTATAACATTGAGATTTCATAGCTCATTGGCAAATATCGTACAGGCGTATACGTTTGTTTGGCATTGAGTCCAAACAGACTGGTGTAAATAATATCTCTGTGAAAATTTGACTTCTCTCCTGAACAAGTTTCACGAATCTTCTACGGCGTGAAATGACAGTACAATTTTTAAATCATACTCCTGTCGTAGGTTCTGATTCCGATTCGTTGTCGAGTACATAAAAAAAAATCTTCACCAGAAGCGTCACATAAAACCCCTTGGATTGTCTTGGCTTGTAAAGACCACAAAATATCCCAACAAGGGCGTGTTCGTGTATCACCCCCAGGTCCATGTCCGCTCCCCTCAGGTCGAGAGCTGGTAAACCTATCCTGTTTGCTGTCCGGCTCTGTCCGGCTCTGTCCGCGCTCTGTGCACCGCCCACAATGGAGCATCCCCGACAACCTTTCACCTGGACACCGCTACCACCACCCCAGGCCAGGCCGGCTCGTATCACCGGCATCCCTGGACCCTGGTACCCCGTCACACTCCTAGAGCAAGCTAATACCAGATCCGTTGTCTTAAGCAGTTTAGCAAAACCACGTTCTTTCCGTGCGGCGTGTATACAGTAATGTACCCTCGGCTAACACCACGACCGGCCGTCTTGTGACTGCTGCAGAGCATGGGCTGCTTTACACGGGGACTATCCATGGACTATCACTCTCGGAACCGTCTCCGGTTACCTTACAATAGCCGGGAGATGAGGTGCGAACCCGCGCGCTATTCGCTGCCGTGTCGTGTGACCAACCGTCTTGTTCATCCGTTGTAGACGATTCCCCGGGCCCAGCTTCCGGCAGTTTAGCACGTCCGCTGTTGGTTTGTGGGGGATTTTGGGCAGTAACCCACACCGCAAACCCTCATCGCTTTTCACGTATTGTGGGCTACTTAGCTGCGCAAGGAGGCGAATTTCACGCCCTCCTACCATCTCAACCTGGGCTACAAGATTACAAGAGGAGCACAGTTTAGTGGGGGGGGGGGGGGGGCGGTGGTCCAATGCAACAGAGCGCAATTCTAATCGCAAGGTCGCCGGTTCAAGCCCCACCCTGGCCGCATCATTCTAGTTTACTGGTTGAGTCCGTGTGAGTAAAACACGAGCGGCCAAGCGCTGGATATCCCACTCTGGAATCTCGCCACAGTAAAGTATTTTACCTGATACTTCGGGAACGTTGGAAAAAATGTTTCTACAGCTAAAGATTGCTTTACTTTTCAGTTTCCAGCACAAAATAGGAAGGACTAGCAAGATGACCTTAGATAACAGGCAAACAGGATAATAGTTTGTTTTTGTTTTGTTTTCTAGCAAGCACTATTCAATACCACAGGGCAGAAATAGTGTATCAAGTGTGTTCCATAGATTTGTCTCCAATTTCTTGTCGACATTACTTCAACACCATATTTACGAAGTTTCAGCTTCAGCCCCTCCTTCCACACTTTATCAAATGCCTTGGCCAGGTCAATCCAGATAACCAGGGTTTGTTTCTTACTCTGGTAGGCATCTTCAATGGCTTGTGATATGAGTGTTATTTGGTCTTCTGTTGACCGGTCTTGTCGAAAAGCTGCCTGTTCTGTGATAATGTGTTTCTTTTCCTCAAGGTGGAACATCAGTCTGGTGTTGATAAGTCTTTCCATTAGTTTACCAGTACAGCTTGTTAGGCTTATTGGTCGATAGCTTTCTGCTTTTGACTTGTCCTTGCCATTCTTTAGTACTGGTATCATGGTGGCTTCTTTCCAGACTTGAGGGACTGTTCCTGATCTCCACCCATCATTGAAAAGTTGGAGTAATTTCTTTTTGCTGCCAGGGCCGAGGTGCAGCAGCATTTCATTTGTGATCTTGTCAGGACCTGGGGCTTTCCTGAGTTTCAGTGTTGCCAATGCATCTTCCAGTTCTCGGAGGACAAAAGGGGAGCTCATTAGTTTTTCTTCATGCTGCTCAGGGAAGCTGTTCTGAGCATCTCTGATCTCTCTTCCTTTTCCTGCTGGAATATCTAAGTCACTTGTCTCTGCAAATTGATTAGCAAAAATATCTGCTGCCTGCTTGCCTGTATAAAGTTTTCCATCTTGTTCCAAAGTGATGGTTGAACTTTGATAGCTTTCGTCATTTAAGGCTTTTGTCAGATTCCACAGCTTTTTCCCATCCTTATCTAGGTTAAGGTTTTCAGTCTTCTCGTGCCAGGCTTTTCTGGCCCCCTGGATGAGTGTTCGCTTATGCAGGGCAGAGGCAGCTTTCAGAGTGATGTTGTTTTCCACTGTAGGGTCTTCTTCAACACGTTCTCTGGCTTCATTAATAGCATCCTCTTGCTGCTGCAATTCCTCTGTCCAATAGGGCTTGTAGTTTTTTCTGGCTCCTCGAGGGATGGATTTTTGGGCAGCCTTAAGGATCACTTCATTGAAGGCCTTTATCTTTTTGTTGAGGTTTTGTCTCTTATTGTTGATCTTGAGGGAGTACTCATCCATCAGTGCAGTGTACTTCTCCCAGTTGGCCTTCTTGTAGTTCCATCTAGGCAGAGCATTTGTAGTCTGTGGTTTAAAGTTGAGGTCCAGACTGATCTTAATGGGTCTGTGGTCACTTCCACCCAGTTGATTTAATACGGTTCTGGTTGCTATTCTTGAGATGTCATTGGTAGCAAAGGCCAGATCTGGCGAGGTACAAGAGAGCCAGCGTCTTGAGAAAAAGCTTGGGGGGTCATCAGGATCATTCAGAAGGATAAGACCATTGTCGACTTGCCAGTCCTCTACTTCCTCACCTCGCCTATCAGCCTCCTTGTAGCCCCATGCCTCTGAATGGCTGTTAAAATCTCCAACAATCAAGCATTTGCTGTCCTGTGTTTGCATCGTGTCAAGAGCCAAGTCTCTATCTGATGGACTATAGACGTTAAATATCTGTATATGTTGGTTGTCAGCCTTAATAGTAACTCCATGGATCTCTGCCTGGTTGCTGGTATTCACAGCAAACTCTTGGGTTGGGATTGAGTTTCTCACAAGGATGGCCACTCCTCCTTTGGTTCTGCCTTCTCGATCTGATCTGAAAGTCTGGTATCCTCTTATAGTGAACCGCTGGTTCTCTTTCAGGTGCGACTCTTGTATGCAAGCTATATCAATATTTTCTTGCTGGAGCCTTTCTGTAAGCGGGATTTTCTTATTGTAGATCCCTTCTGCATTCCATTGCAGGATATTGATATTCCTGTGCGTTGGTGGGTCCGTGCTGCCAGTAGTTATTTCCCCCGTTCCCCGACTCCTGGCTTGACAAGACGAGGTGAGGGGACCTCCAGACGCTGAGGGTGGGCCCATTCGAGGCATTGGGCCCGGCACTTTTCCTCCCTGGAGGGTCCTCAAAGGAATAGCACCACATTGTAAAGTCGATTCGGTTGTCTCCATAACATTGTGAGATAGCGTGATGCAGCGTAAGGCACTGTCGTCCTGCACCTCCGACTTCGGCTGTAGACGTTTATCGGGGGCCCTCCCCTAGACCAATTTCCTTTCATGGCTTGGGTTTCGAGGGGTGCTTCCATGGCTTATGAGTCCATCCTACCCAGCCTCTCTGTCTGTGACCCAGTCCTTGCCTCCCCCATACGCGTCATGGGCTCGGTAGGTTTCTGGGTCGATGGTGAATCTCTACAGACAGATGCCAGAGCCCCTTTAGCCAGCCGAATTTAAAAACATTTTGGCCGTAGAAATTGGTAAAAAAGAAAAAGTTCCCGTGGCCGTATAAGAATCTATTTAGATGTTCAACTTGACTTGAAGATACCTTCTCTCTCACAATGTGAAAAAATCCCTTTGTTCTTCTTGCACTGAACTTACCCTCATCTCATTCCCGAACCGAGGTGCCATCTTGATCTACGGCGACAAGCGCTCCATCAGATCCCAGTGCCTTGTGCTACAGGGGCGATGATGTGACGCCGGCACCGCAGTCTCAGAGGGTCTGTGGAACACGCCAGGTCAGGTGGCTTGGTCTCAACTTTATGATGGTTAAGTTCGCGACTGGCGAGCGCCAGTAGGTCAACCGGTTAGTACTATTTACTGATAGCACGGGAGAAGATGGTTCGAAACTCAATTGATTTCCCCGTAAAGGATTTTTAGCAAAATGGCAAAAATTCAGAGTATGTAAAAACAATTACAACAGATGAAAAGTCAAGGTCGGGGCACATAGATTTATTATGCGCTTTTAATCCTTTTCGTTCCTTACAACTTCTTCATTTCCTTGATTGATTGATTTGTTACTTATTCTAAATTGCTTTTGTTCCACACTTACTCTCTTTTAATTTCTATTGTTGTAAATGCTCTTTTCAAACTGTTATTTCTTCTGAAACCACATACACACCCAATTGTCAGTAACATCGATGTAGCTATACACACAAGCACACAAACACTTTTTGTAGACATCATCATAATCATTTTTACCACATTACCATCATCGTCACCAACAATATCATCATCCGCAGTAGCAGCAGCAACATCATCAAAATCATCATCATCATCATCATCATCATCATCATCATCATCATCATCATCATCATCATCATCGATTTCTTCAAAGTAAGCAGATTGTTGTTATTTACATAATAATAAATTTGTTACCGTGGTCATAAGGATGTTATCCAAGTTTTGTTGCTCTCGTTCTCTCTCTCTCTCTCTCTCTCTCTTTCTCTCTCTCTCTCTCTATCTATCTCTCTCTATCTATCTATATATCTCTATACTTTGATTTCAATTGCAAAGAAACTTGCTTCTCAATAGTATAAAACGTTGTTTTTATGAAATGTATCCTAACTTGATAATCAGAAATAGTAATTGTTTCAAAATTGTCCACATATAAAGAGATACAGTTAAGCCGTCAATGAGATATCAGTTGCCCTGTGGAATCTTTTTTTCTTGATACATTTAACAAGAAGAAATATTCGCTTTCTACCATCAGTAAGAACAATCAGCGTCAGTACATTTATGTAACTTGAATACGTTATTAGATAATTTGGCTGTCAAGTGTTTTTTTGTTGTTTTTTTTACTTTTAAGTTTGTAACAACTGCGAACAAGGCAAAGTCTAATAAATCACTGGCCCCGCGTGCAAGGTTTTTCAAACTGACGGCCTGAGATTATTTATCTACGACACAGTCGGGTGCGAAAACCGCACATGCAGGACAGCGGAGGCAGTAAATTGTGACGTATTTTGGCTAGTGCAGTGGCGGTTCCTGTTTGCTCTGACGCCCAATGGCGTCTGCTGCAAGGTGAAGCAGAACTGAAACTGCAAAGCGCACCATTCGTGCCCTACTTGTGGTAAATTTTACTTCATGTGGAAGATGAAAATTGAATAATTTTTTTTTTTTTCATTTTCACGTTGACAGAGAATCTAGTGCTAGTTATGTAGTTCAAGATGAACACGGAAGACAAGAAATTGCGCCTGCTTATCTTTTACGATGAGACAGGAACAACTAATTACTTTTTCTTGTTCTTTTTTTTTTAATTGGGGGAAAGAGGGGGAGGGGCGGGTATTTGCATTCACTATTGAAGGTGACCTGTTAGAATTGTTTAGAATTTCTCGACTGTCATTAAGTCTTAGATGGCTGGATTGTTGATGGGTTAATTGATTGCCGTGAAAGAAATTGATTGGTTTAGTCTCTGATAGATCGCAAGAGGATGAAAATACATATATGTACGTTTGAAAGTTAGTCAAGTGAAAAAAAAACATCTTATTATCTAAAGGTGTATAAATATGCTTTATTCATGCCTGACTGCAGGCGCAGATTATCCTATAAAAAAAAGATGAAAAAAACAGTAGACAACCCTGTACTCTGTAAAAGTACACTCTTCAAACGAATTGCCTTAATGAAGACCACGTTTTCCACTGTTATATGGACAAATTAAGAACTAAGGACAAAAGAATTACTTACAATTAGCAATACTTGTCGTTTATGTTATTAGTATTTTACTACACCATGGTGTTAATGTAATGTAAAACCATACTGCGTAGAAACTGTAATAACTATCATAAACATTGGTTAAAGAATACGTTTCCGATAATAGGAAAACAATTTCCTTTTATTTATGCACAATGGCGTCTAAATATAAAACCCGGATGTCAAACTCTGACACAACTTCCCATGATGCACTGCCGACGTCGCGTCAACATCCTGTATATCCTGGGTTTTCTCAGGCACTGCAGCGCCCCTACCTTCACGGCCCGCTTGCAGAGTTCGCCATAACTTATTCCTTGCACTTGTTGCCACTAGGGTTATTTCGGAGAAATTCAGGATTTGCGTATTTTTATATGATTTTGAGCAGTTATTATACAAGACCAGATCAACGATGAGATCCAAGGGGAAGGCGCTCTGACCAGACGCTTAGAAAGTTTTCGGTTCAAATCTGGTATAGGACTGTTAAGCGATGCATTGAACGTAATAACCTGTGTCAAGTGTTCACTTGGGCCTTTGGTGTTTTCTAACTACTGATGGAAACACGAGGTTAAAGTTTCACTAACTTGTGCACGTTGAATGGATCTTCTTCTTCCTCTTCTTCTCGTTCTCCAACACTCTATTCAAATTCTGATCCCAGCCTGGGCAATGAAGGCTACCGTTTTCTCTAGCTTAGGAAGGGGCCGGTATAGCTTCGTGTGCATGTCTATTCTCTCCCTCTAGATGGACTGTCTAACATTGTTGTATATCCTGCAATCCTGTAGCACATGTTGGGCTGTTTCTGCTGCCTTCCTATTGACGGTGTCTTTCGTAACCTTGGATTCCATTGCGCGTACATCAGACAAGCCTTTTCATCACCCTGGTTTTGCTTATTTAATCCCTCTTTTTACTCTTTCGTCTTTAGTTTCTTCCTCTTTTCTCTCTTCTTCTTACCGTCTCCTCGTTTTCTTTTTCATTCCCTTCTCTCTCTCTCTCTCTTTCACTTTTTCTTGTTTTCTCCCTCTCTCCCTCCTCCTCTCTCTCCTCCTCCTCCTCCCTCTCCTCCTCCTCCCCCTCCTCCTCCTTGAACATTGACGATGAGAAGAACAATTCTTTGTAGAGCTGGTATGTTTGAAGCATTGCAAGCGACTCTCAAAGTCTGGTATCCAAGGAATTTTTTCTCATTACAGCTTTTCGTATGTTTGTTTGTTTGTTTAAATAGAAAGTAGGAAATGTTTTCGCCGCATCGTTAAGTTTCTGCTAACGATTTGGTGTACATTATCGTCGTTAAGGCTGACTGCTGCCATATGATCAGTGTCATGGGTTTACGGGTGCATGTCTTAAGCTAGGCGGTGCATACATAAACACTATCATGCTCATTTGTAATAATGATCTTATTCAAGTGAAGTGGCGCAAAAGTTAAACTTTTATCAAGTGAATGTTCTTTGAAAAGGAAGAGGTAGTAATGGAGAGCGGGTGGGTGGAGTTTGCTTTGCTGTTGGTGTTTTTGTGTTGTCGTTGTTCCTTTTTTTCTGGCGTTGTTTTTTTTTTATTTTTTATTTTTGTTTTTTTTTGTAATTTAAAAGCGTGGGGCAAAAGAGAAAGGCAGGTTTTGTAAATGTGGGTGTTGCGACTTTTGGCGAAGATGGTTACGGCTGAAGGATTAGTGGATGTGGAAGTAGACAGAACTTGTAACATATGGATATAACAATATACATGCACATAGACAGGCAAACAGACAAATCTTGATCAACTTGATCTTTGGTCTCTGTGTGGCGGCGCGTAAAATTGTCAGACGTTAGTCTTGGGACCCGACCACAAGATGTACTTTCTGCTGATATAATACGTTAACAAAACAAACAATAGCAAAATTAATGTATTGGGTTATTTTACATTTGTGTCGACCCCCAATGTCAGATTTTTATTACATTGTATCCAAACCGTGTTGCCTATCTAATTTTTTTTAGCGCATTCATGTGATATTGCTACTATAGGGGGATAGCTTCTCTTAACCTGGGTGTATTAGAAGACCTGAGGAGGGTAGGGGGGGGGGCACAGAGAAATGGAAGGTTTGGTGAGTTGATGTATAATTACCATGGAGCACAAGATTGTGGCCACGCCCAGTTATCGCCCCTTGAATGAGAACTGGGGAGTTAATACTGGACCTTGTAGTCAGTGTCAACTCTGCCCGGGCCACCGCCCACAAAAGCCAAACAAAAAAAAAGCTCTTGATATCTTTAAATGTGGGTGTTGCGACTTTTCATGAAGATGGTTACGGCTGAAGGATTAGTGGATAGGCCTTGTAGGTTTAAGAGAAGAGGGGGCGGTGAAAGTAGACAGGACTTGTAATATAAGGAAAGAACATTACATATAGACAGCCAAAAAGACAAATCCTGATCATGCCGCCTTCCTACCAACTTGGTCTTTGGTATCTGTGTGGCAGCGCGTAAAATTGTCAAACATAGTCTTGGGACCCGACCACAGTATGCAATTTCTGCGGACATTATACTTAATAAATAGACAAACCAACAGCGAAATAAATAGTCTGGACTCATTGGTGTCTTCCCCTATTATCAGGTTTTTAGTATCCAAACCATGTTGCCTATCTAATTTTTTCTGTGCGCATTCATGTCATATTGGTACTATAGGGGAGGACACTGGAGGATTTGGTGAGTTGATGTATAATTACCATGGAGCACAAGGTTGTGGCCACGCCCAGTTATCACCCCTTGACCGAGAGCTGGTGGAGTTAATACTGGATCTTGCGGTCAGTGTCAACCCTGCCCGGACGACCGCCCACAAAAGCCCTTGATATCTTAGTGTCGATATTGACTACGTGGGCAATTAGCAAAGACATTCCGAACCAAGGTGGGAACTACTTTAGGAGATTCGTCTTGTGACTGGTTGGAGGAAGTGTCAGCGGGTGTTCATTTTGGTTAAGGTCCATTTTCCTTTCTATCAATCTGCCTTAAGAACTCATTACGCGGGCAGGAGGGTCGTAAAACTTTGCGTCTCTAACCTATTGCATAGTCTGAGAAACTTTCTTTTTGTCGTGTATTGAAACACAAACCTTTGAAAGGCTTTTTATACAGCTTGGTCATCGAACTTTACACCAGACCGACTATCAGCCCAAATGCTGGTGTAGAAGTTGATGACCCTGGTCAATCACAGTGGTGAATGGTAAAATGTCAAATGTCTGTTTTACACGCCCAGGGATTCTCAATAATAACATCTGCATCACGTAATGCTGATCTTCTGTAAGTGGCCAGAAGTCTGCAATGTAACAGTCATTCCAAGCTCGTCTGGGTTTATTATATGTCGCCCTTGTACTAGTTTAAAGTAAAGCTGGACACAAGTGAAGAACGAACTCGTTTAATTCTAGCTTTTAAAAGGCATCATAAAAGTGTCTGCGGCGTCAAATCTCCGAAAACACAACACAATCGTTTTTTCGCATGATTATGTGCAGATCTAAAAAAATCAGAACCTAAAGTATAACATATACATTGCCTTTTGCTGCACAACCAGGACAAGCAATTCGCAACGCATGCATAGACTTTAAAAAAACGCTCGTATATGAAGAAAAAAAAATGTTTGTTTTGTTTTTTTTCTGGGGAGGAATAAAGCCCGAACCACTTTTCATGAATATTTGCAATTACTGCGAAGAACATAGATACCTTTATAAAGTAAAACTATGTGTGATGTCATTGGACATCTTTTGACTTTACTCTTCAACGCCAATATTTTGTTATATGGACCGCTCTATGGAAACACACAAGGCGTCGCACCGCTCAGGTCTGTGTGTGTGTGAAATGAGATTTAGTTGTTCTGTACCAAGTCAGGCTATTTATTTCTTTGCTTTTTACATAAATTCTAGTCATAAGTCAGTTAGTGGAGGGTTTATTCATTTGATGTGTTACGACAACTCTTCACGTTCAAGTTACAAGAGAAGAATCAATCTGTTGGATTGTTTCTCTGCCTCTATCTCTCTCTCTCCTCTCTCCCTCTCTCTCTCTCTCTCTCTCTCTCTCTCTCTCTCTCCTGCTTTGAATACATAGTTTGTTTGAACTTTGTGATTTGCTGTTGTTGCTTTGTTGTTTATTTTTTGTTGTTTTTGTTCTTATTTTTTCTTTGTTTATTGTCGTTTTGCTTGTTGTTGCCGTTTTTGCTTCTATTATATGTGTTTCCCTCATTCGTGTGTTTGTTTTTCTCTTGTCTTTTTATGTGCTCTTGTTTCTTTAAAAGGTAAATTTCCCCCACAACTCTTGTAAGCTGAGATCATGGTCTTGTTTTCTCCAGCTTCATATCTTGCGAAACCCATGATTTGGTAAGGGGGGATGCGAATAACGGAACTGTGTTATTCTCATCCCGGGATGCGGATAATCACTGCGATAATGTAACCTCTTGAGATCATGGTCTTGTTTTCTCCAGCACCAACAATAAATATCAGTAAATTACAGCAGGGCGAATTGGTTGTGTGGATAGTTCTTTTCTTTAGCACCATTCCGCTCACACAGCTCTCTGTTTCCCCGTACTCTGTTGATGAGACGGACTTTTACTTTTAGGAACATCTTTTTTTTTTCTCCAATCTTTAATTTTATCTCCCCGCGCCTGCCACGAGTCGTTAGAGCCTCAGTCCTCTAGCCACAAGTGTATCCAGTTTGTTGTAGATCAGGGGTAGGAAGTACAAAGCGACTTTAAAATTAGTCCACGGACTAAGGGTGTTTTTTAAAGAAACCTATGCTTAGTCGAGGATCTTAACTTCAGCCTTGTTGTACTTACTGCTTCAGAAAAACAGTGTTAAAGTTGGAATGGATCATTTAATGATGATTATTATAATAGTGATCTCACGATAAATGCAGTAAATTGTCAGAAAGCGTGGTTCTTTATATTAAAGACGTTAACTGTTTTTAAGGTTAACGATGATTATGAAGGAAAGTCAAGAACACATTTAGTGTGAAAAAAGATAGACATAGAGAGGAGAAAATAAGGTAATAAGAGTGATGGATGGAGAAGTATGTCAAAAGGGAGATTTTATGCAAATTACAAACTGCCTTATTGATTTAAAATAATAATCGAGCATTCATTATTCATCGGATAGAAATACAAGGGGATAAAGAAACAGGGACAAAATGGAATTATTGGTGGACATATATGCAGAGAGGTAGAATGAAACAGATGGATACATGTATGGTAAGCCAGGATGGCAATGCATCGAACTTGAAAGAAAAACAGTCTAAAGATAAAAGGAGACAGTTTAAAAACAAAAAAGAATGTACTATTACACCAACGCTGTGAATTGTGGCGAGAAAACGAGGGAGAGAAGGATAGAAAGAGCTAGATAGAGGAGGAAGAAGCGAGAGACAGGCAGAGAGACAAATAGACAGAGACAGGTACAGAGACGATTCAGAGACATACACAGAGACAGAGAGAGCGAGAGAGAAAGGAAGACTAGTTGTAAAAAAAACATTTGAAACATTGCAACCAACAAACAAACAAAAATAAAAACGGGGGCCTGTGGATTGATGAATTCACTAGTGAAACAAATAAACCCTGGCGTACTACGTTTGTGTTTTACAAGAAACAACTGCCTACATATCAATGTAAAACAAAGCCAAGAAAAACATGAGAATACAACCAAAACAAAAACAAAAAACGGAGCCCTGGAGCCAAAACCTGAGTGCTAGCCAGACCGATTAGTCAAACGTGTGAAGCCCAGCTCGCACTAACAGCCCAGTCAGAAGCTAGTCTGCTAGTCTGGCCCTCCATGGATCCAGAATGGATCGGGGACAGTCCATGGCCATTTTTCACCAGTCGATCAATTTTGCCGCTGTGTGTTTTTGGCAGAGCAATCAAGATGGCGGCCGTCCCACCGGAAGGGCGGGAGGCTCGCTGCGTGCGCAGCCCGCTAGGAGGCGCTGTCACGCGAGGCCGCCCTGTCACGACTGGCGTGCTCGGGATGGAAAGGGTTAACGTGAGGGTAGCTTGAAAAATGTTGAGAATGCGAGTGAGTAAGAGGGATGGGGGTGATACAAAAGAGTTTTTTTTTTTTTTTTCGGTCGGGGGTAGTAGTGAGAGAAGAATGATGGGAAGTGAGAGAAGAGGGTAGCTGTAGGTGGAGAAGAAAATAAATGTTCAGAAGTAGTGAGGGAGTGAATGGGAGTAAAGTCGAGGGGGGGAAAAGAGTCAAAGTGAAAAGGAGATGGAGGGATGAGTTAGAGTGAAGGGGAGGTATGGGCTAATAAGGATAAATGGAAAATGTAAAAGTGGATGAAAGGAGAAGATAGAATGACATACAATGAGGAATGGAAGAAAACTTGATGAGTAAATAGACAAAACGAGATATAACCTAAAGTTGTAACGTTCAGACACGAGTGGGGAATGGGAAATAGACAAACAGATGGAGGTATACAATGTCGGAGGGAGGAACGTTTCATACAAAGGAAAAAAAATTACTATGAATGCGTGAGTAAAATGAATACATAGAAAAGTGAAGGTCAGGTGTGAACACAGGTGAAGGTCAGACTGAACAATACAAACAGATAAAATTACAGTCGACTTTATTTACAAAAAGAGCGATGGAAAATGTGAGTAATAAAACATGTCAAAGATCGTCTGAATAAAGATAGAGAGATGGAGATAAATCAATAGATTTATTGATAGACTGAGAGAGAGGGAGAGAGAGAGAGAGAGAGAGAGAGAGAGAGAGAGAGAAAGATGGAAATCAAAATAGGGTAATGATTATTTCATTATTTTTATATCTCTCGCGCGCTCTATTTTTTTTTTCTTTTGTTATCAGAAGAGAAGCTACTGGAATTAAGATCGAAATCAAAACTAGGAATAAACTGGGTAGATTTATCGATTGATTGAGTAAGTAAGTGAATGCGTGATACATTTCTGGATTACATGGTCCCGTTGATATGTTGATTGATTAATTGAATGAAACAAAATGCAATCAATGGTCAGATATGTATATAATATGAATTGAAATAAAGGTCTGGGCCACAGTAAGTGAGAGAGAACTAAAAAAGAGAGAGAGGAAGATCCCAAAGTACATTTATAAGCAGCCCCAGTAAGCTTATGATAAGATGATGGAAACTGTCTCTTATTTCGAAAAGACAAACTGGGGCGGAGGAGTACCTGTTGTTTTTCGCGGTTGTGCGGTTTGGTGTCAGTTTTCTTTGTTGACAGTTGGTTTGTTATTCTTGTTGTTGTTGTTGTTGTTGTTGTTGTTGTTGTTGTTGTTGTTGTTTTTGTGTTTTTTTATGGTTGTTATTGTCATTGTTGTTTCTGTGATTGGTGGTGATGGTGGTGGTGGTGGTGGTGGTGGTGGTGATGGTGGTTGTGGTGATGGTGTTCTTCTTGATGCTGTTTTTGTTGTTATTGATCCAGCGACGCATGCAGATTTTCTTCAGCTGTTGAGTAGTTCCGTAAAGGGTGTTATCTAGGTTTGGTCTGAGAGTGACGAGGGAGGTTCTTAAGTCATCCAGCTGAGGACATATGAAAAGGTGGTGTTCCACCGATTCATACTATCATTTGGTCACACAGCGGGCACACTGGTTTAAAAAAAACGGATTTGAGTAAGACTGTCACCATTTTCTAGGTTTGAGTTTATCATTTTTTACTACACATACATCTATAATAATTGTGCATTAAGTTTTTTCTATAATGTCCTGTCTTAACTCTCAAATACTAAAAAAATTAGGAGTAGATATATTTTGGAAACGAGATAGGAAAATAATCATACATCTGACTTAACAACTAACCTCCCTTGTACTCAGTAGGATTGCTATGCTATTCTTATTACATTCGATTCTCTTTTTGGATACATACAGTAATACAACCATACATCTCTCTTTAACCCATTAAGTGATAATTTGGTAGACCTTAAATTCTAATTTCACTATTATACATCGCAAAAATATTAAAAAGGACAGCACAAGCAGCAGCAATAACATAAACAAAAGTATTGATAATGATCATGATGATGGTGGTAATAATA
>RQTK01000027.1:1028490-1065990 GCA_003991915.1 Elysia chlorotica | reverse complement strand
GGGCAGAGATAAGAAAGACAAGGATAGAGCGGGGAAGTAAGATATAAATAGAAAGAGACGGGACAACGTAGAACTGAAAAAAAAATACTAAATAATAATAATTGTACAGTGGAAAAATAACTCCATCATTGAAAGGTCTTTCACTTTTTATAGGATCGAAAAATGATTGTTAAATTCTCGATGTCATTCTTTGACAGATGGGTTTGACTGCACCTTCTTCAACAAGTTTTACTGAAATTAGCTGCCACATATCACAAACCTGTTCAGCTCAGCAACAACAAAATAAACAACAACAAAACAAAAACAAAAACTGGCTAATGTCTGGCAGCCATAAGGAACATTATTGTAAGTAAATTTTTTCGTCCCCTAAGTTACCCAAATAAGGTGTCCGGAGACGAGTCGTATGCTATAGCTGGCATTGAACCGTGAGTCTCCAGTTCGTGGGCCAAGACTACTAAGCTGGCTTTTTGGCTAGATTGTATGCCTGTAATATTTACGGGTGTATGATGTCATACCCAAGACCTGCTGCTGCTCTAACCTTAATGAGTCCGTATGTACAACGCAGGAGAATACAGATGCACTCTCCAAACCCACTTAATAAAATTATTATGCATTTAAATGTGTATGTGTGTGTCCATCGGCTAAATTTTCGAGAGAGAGAGAGAGAGAGATAAAACAACAAATAAAAAAAACCTGCAGGTGGCTGGGAGCCTTAACGAACATTATTGTAAGTTATCTCCTTCGTCGCCTAAGTTACATACTAATATGGTGTCTGGATATGAGTCGTATGCTATAGCTGATATTGAACCGCGAGTCTCCAGTTCGTCGGCCAAGACTACTAAGCTGGGTTTCTTGCGCTGCCTATAACATTTACGGGTGTATGTTGTCATACCCAAGACCTGCTGCTGCTTTAACCTTAATGAGGCCGTATGTATAATGCAGGAGAATACAGATGCACTCTCCAAACCCACTTAATAAATTTATTATGGATTTATATGTGTGCATCAGCTAAATCTTCGCGCGCGCGAGAGAGAGAGAGCATCAGCTGGTTGGGTGGTTGGTTGGTTGGTTGGGTTGGTTTAACGTGCACTCTGTCCTCTTCTCCGCTTTCTCTTTTTTTACTCGATTTCTATACAGAAATTCTCTTTATTCTTTCACTTAAATGCTCTCCATTTACAAAGTTGTTTTCATGCATACTTGCCTAACCCGAGTTTACTTTTCTAATTACCCGCCCACAATCTTGTCTCTTTCTTTCTGCATCTCCTGATTTGCTTCTCTCTCTCTCATTCTCTCTTCTGTCTGTCTCCCTCTCTCCCTCTCTCTCTTTTTCTTTCTATACCTCATGTCCCTCCCTCTCTCTCTCATGTCCCTCCCTCTCTCCCCCCCTCTCTCTCTCTCTCTCTCTCTCTCTCTCTCTCTCTCTCTCTCTCTCTCATTTCCCTCTCCACACGTGCACCTTTTGGCACCATTAACAAGCCAATATCTAGACATGTGGTTGATTAGTTTGCTCTGCTGTTTTCTGAATGTCCATTCTCAAAAACTAGGCTGCATTTTGGATAGTCCCCGAAATTAACGTGTGACAATTTCACGTGCTGTTACCAGAGGCATAGCGAGGAAACCAGCACTTCTGTCTTGACCTACATTATAGTTCTACTGACAATGATCCGATCAGTAGGGAGTAAGGTGATATGATCAGGAATGAAACCAGGGACATCGGGATTAAAAGTCGAGTACTCTGCCATTTATATATCTCGTACCCTGGTTGATTTGTGTAATAATTTAGTTTCTAAATCTTCAAAGACTGTCCATGATATTTTACCCGCTTTTCTCTCCCATATACCATTCTCCGGGGTTCTCCCGCGCACGCGCACACACACACACACACACACAATTCCTAAAGGAAGCTTTCACTTCAGATCAATGAATTTCTATGTGCTAGGAAAGTGTGAAACGAAATTAACAGTAATTGAACTTAGGCTACACTGAGGTCAATTTTCTGAATGTAATCTAAGGGCAGTAACCATGTAAATGATCGCAGTTAAAAATTTACCGGAATTATTTTCCGTATATCGCTATGCTATTTTTTCTTTCTTTTTTTTTCTTTGTTCCTCTATCAGAGTAGTTCTATGTGAAACTTGGTACGTATTATCGAACACATTCGAAATGTAAATGTCATCGTGGAAAGAAAATGGTATGTTTAAAATTGATCTAAAGGACCATTGACAGCAATGCCTTTCTATCCACCATCCATGGTTCGGGGTTTGGTTGTTTATTGTTTTGTGTGTGAGTGTGGGAAATGGAGAGAGTTTTTTTTTGTTGTTGTTGTTTTTTTGTGTTTTTTTTTGGGGGGGGGACGTTAAAAATTAAAACAAAGTATAGTACATGTAATCTTTAGTCAGAGGCAATGCAACTCTCTTCAAGTTAAACGTCTCCTAGGTCTCAAAACTGTTCCTAGTTGAAAGCCCGGGTGCGGATCTAAGGGACTTAGTCGATCACGTCATACATGCCCTGGCAGTTGACACAGATCGAGGCTATCTGGTACCCTCGACACGGATGCAACCAGTAGGGAACACGATATGGAATTAATTTCCAGGGGCGATAAGCCAATATATTACCTTTAATATATCTTAGTTACTGTACTTTTAATGCCATCCGTGGTTGAGATTACTTCTCTCTCTCTCTCTCTCTCTCTCTCTCTCTCTCTCTCTCTCTCTCTCTTTTTTTTTTATCCATCCAACTGTCTATCCACCTATCGCTTTCTCTCTCCCTCGCTCTCATCCCCTCTCTTTCTTTCTCTCTTTCTCTCTCGCTCTCTGGCTTTCCCTATTTATCCATCTATCTATCTATCCACCTATCCGCACTCTCTCTCTCTCTTTCTCTCTCTCTCTCTCTCTCTCTCTCTCTCTCTCTCTCTCTCTTTTTTTTTTATCCATCCAACTGTCTATCCACCTATCGCTTTCTCTCTCCCTCGCTCTCATCCCCTCTCTTTCTTTCTCTCTTTCTCTCTCGCTCTCTGGCTTTCCCTATTTATCCATCTATCTATCTATCCACCTATCCGCACTCTCTCTCTCTCTTTCTCTCTCTCTCTCTCTCTCTCTCTCTCTCTCTCTCTCTCTCATGTACCTTCAACTAGTGCATTTAACTTTCCCCATTCAACTTTCAGTTTCACAGACTTTCCATGCACACAGAATTCCAGGTTGTTTGTTAAATGCCAGACTGTTAATACCAGGATGTTAATACCGGGTTGTTAATACCAGGCCCTTTGTTAATCTGTAATCTAGTCGGATAGATCTAGATATCTGGTTAGTCAACAGAATCTTGGGCTGAAGTGAATTCTTCATGCTACGGTTTTTCTTACATTTCATCTAACGAGTTTCAATCTTTTCTGCCTGGGTTCCTATTCCCACACTCTCACGTTCCTGCTGACATGTGAGATAGAGAGAGCATAACACATGGTGGTACATGGATAGGATACGCAGTTATTGAGAGTATAGCACATGGTGGTACATGTAGTTTACGTTGGTAAACTGGGCACACAATGAATGAGAGCATAGAACATGGTGGTACATGTAGTTTACGTTGATAAACTGGATACACAGTTAATGAGAGTACGGCACATGGTGGTATATGTAGTCTACACTGATAAACTGGACACACAATCAGTGAGAGCATAGCACATGGTGGTACATATGGTATACATTGGTAAACTGGATACACAATCAACGAGAGCATAGCACACTGTGGAACATGTAGTCTGTAATGATAAACTGGATACACCGTTTATGAGAGCATAGCACACGGTGGAACATGTAGTCTACACTGATAAACTGGACACACAATCAGTGAGAGCATAGCACATGGTGGTACATATGGTATACATTGATAAACTGGATACACCGTTCATGAGAGCATAGCACACGGTGGAACATGTAGTCTACATTGATAAACTGGATAGGCTACACCGTTCATGAGAGCATAGCACACGGTGGAACATGTAGTCTACATTGATAAACTGGATAAGCTACACCGTTCATGAGAGCATAGCACATGGTGGAACATGTAGTCTACATTGATAAACTGGATACACCGTTCATGAGAGGGTGGCACACGGTGGAACATGTAGTCTACATTGATAAACTGGATAAGCTACACCGTTCATGAGAGCATAGCACACGGTGGAACATGTAGTATACATTGATAAACTGGATACACAGTTCATGAGAGGGTGGCACACAATGTTTGTACACATTGATAAATTAGAGACACCATTAATGAGAGCATATCTCATTATGGTAGTATACATTGATGAACGGATACACAAATAACGATAGCACAGAACATGGATGTAGTATGCATTGATAAAATAGATACATAATTAATGAACATTACATTTCCAAACTATCAATCTGTCTTCTATCTTTGTATATGTCTATCTATCTATGTATCCATCTTCTAACCATATATTCATCCATCTTTCTACCTCCCCACCTATCTGTCTATAAGTTTATACACCTATCCATCTTTTAACTTTCAACCTGTCTATCTATCTATATATCTATCTCACTCTCTACCTATCGATCGATCTTTCATCTATCTAATTCTTCTTGAAGTAACAAGGCCGTGAAAGAAGTGCAACTTTTCGGCTTATTTTGATAGTTTTGTACGGCACTTGATTGAAACCATCATGTAAGATTTACTTATCTTTGTGTTAAAAATTAGTCCGAAAGTAATTTGCGAAATTCTCAATCTAAATCTAAGGCCGTTCAATGTGAGAGGATCCGCTCTCAAACCATCCACCAGTAACCGCGATCGTATGCCTTTCCCAGCCACTGCATTCCAAACTGCTGTACAATTTCATCTTGGTCCTCCACTTTTTTCTGTGTCTGCCAACCGGTGACTATTGGTGTCCATCGATTGTCTATCACTCTTGCAGTACATGGTCAACTCTAACAGAATACTATCGTCGACAAAATTAGGTGAGGTAAAAATTCGCCATCGATACTCACCCCCTGGTTACCCCAGTTAATCTGATTGATGGTGTTATGATGGGGTCATGCCGTGAGTGGTTTGGGGGAGATGTTGTCACCCTGTCTTGCATCTCTTTCAATATGGATCTTTTCGTGAAGCTTTGTAAACATTAATGGGGAAAAACCCTGCGTAATCCGTTCAAAACGGTTTTCGCACTGTTGAAACCACTGAGTCTGAGTTTAGTCTACCTATTATCATTTTCCTTTTAAATAAACAAAATGTCATCTGTAAAAAAAGAAACCTCTTTAATCAATTTCGTAGTTTTTAAAGTCGTGCCATAAATCAAATGTAAGTAGCCTACCAGTTGGCTCCATATCTAGATATATTTCTTCAACTATATCTAAATCTAATTTAGATCTCCAGATCTAAACATTGATCAAGATTCTAGATCTAGAGATTAATCGTCAATACGAAATTTATCTAGATCTAGATTCTAGATTCTAGATCTAGATTTATCTATCGACCTAAATGGATTTATGTCTAGATAATCTACAGTACCCAGTTTATCACATGAAAAAAATGCCATGTGTCATAGACCCAGTTTGTCAGAGGGCGGAGGCGCAAAATTGATGGTGACGATTATACATGTGGCATACTTTCGATCAGCATTTTTGTTCTAGTTTGTCTATTATAGCCTCTTCCAACTTTAAATTCTTCAGTGTGAATCCCTTAACTTTATGTTAATTTAATGCATATATCACTAGCTTATGTTTTTGGTTTTACATTGAATTCGTGATTTCAGTTTTAACATTGTTTATCGTCGGAAGAAATATGATATAATCAAGACGGTGTTTTTATAGTTGCTGGTTTTTTAAAAAGAATTTTTTTTAATCAAAGGTATACCTATTATATAAAGTGAAACCTAGATACAAAAATAATACATTCTTAATCTGGTCATGTCCTTAAATCAACTCATAAAATTATACCAAGGTGATTCAACAAAATTATGATATTCCTTTTTCATTTCTTTTTTATTTTCAGCAAAAGAGTACCAGGTGCCTCAACAAACATCTAGATTTCAAAACGTTCATCTGCTCATCAAGTAAATAAAGCGTTAGTAAAATATAGCCTATATTGTATAGAACACAGGGGGCGATTCGGTTTTAGTATCAGATTATTAATTTTAATATGGAAGAGATAGGGGTGGAAGCTTCCATACCTTTTGAACAACCACTGCTAAGATGATATAGGAATTTTGTTACAAGTCATAACTCGCTAGGTCTTGTAACATTTGTAAGCCAATATGTGAAAAGATTGCGTTCAATGTTGACAATTGGTTAAAAAATGTAAGATCTACAATGGTCTTAAAAATATTCACTACTGAGTAAAATAGTATGCACAAAGCGAAAGAGACCAGCACCGGTGATCGAGATAGGTTTCGGTCCTCTGGGAGTCCCCGTTCCAAAAATGGCCAACGTTCAACCATCACGAATGGCGAGAGAAAACAAGCCTTTGATAACCAAAGCTCGAACAACAATGCGGACGACTGCCGCAGATCTGCCAGGAGCCAGTCCAATTCTCGCGATCATTCGAGCGTTAGCTTCGCCACTTACACCGGCGGGCGAAGTTACCTAGACGGCCGCAACAAGGGCAAGAGAGGCCGAAAGACAGCTGTCTATGCAGTCAACGCCTCGACTCGCGACAGCTCATGTCGCAGACACCGGGATCAAAGTAACAACCGAAAGTTTGCTGGAAAACAGTTTTACGAAAACCTGAAAGCGCCTCATGTCGGGAGCTTCCCAAAAGCGCCACAAGTGGGTAGCTTCCTAGCCAACGGCACCCTGAAAGCGCCTCAACTTGGGAGCTTCCTGCCCAACCCGTACAGTGTGTCGTCCCACGCCCTGGGGGACAGCGACAGCTGCGCGAGCCTGGCCAGTGTCCGGTCTATGCCCCACGGTCCGGTGGGAGACTTGCTGGACAGAGCCATGCGAATGTGCAGCGTCCACGATTCCCCCATGGTGAAGCCCCACAGAGACGGCTCGGACTGTGGCTATATCGACGCTACCATCAGGCCGTACCTTCACGGCAGGCTGGGCATTGGGCGGAGTCGGAGCTCTCTGTCCGGCATCAGTACTAGTGCCACGCCCCTCGCAGCCCTGAAAAGCTACAGCTTCTTTGATCATGCAGGCAAGGTCGACGGGAACAAGATTGGCAACAAAAACATCAACGAAAACAGCAACAACAACAACAAAAACATCAACACCGACACCATCACCACCACTACTACCAACAAAAATAACAACAACAACAACAACAACAACAACAACAGCAACAGCAACAATAATAACTACAACAACAACTACGACAATAGCAACAACAACTGTAGGGATGAAAGCATAATCACGAGAGGTTTTGGAGTTGTCAGTAGCAATGAAGAAAACGAATACATAAACAGTGATAGCATTAGCAGCATCGGCAACAGTGCTGTGAATAATGTTAACAACCATATCCAATATCGATTAAAAAACGAAAGAGATGTTCATGACGGTATAAAACCTTCTTGCGTTTGGGTTGATGGATACGGTGAGGGCGATGGATGTCATGAGGAGATCTCCAAAGAGATCTTTGGCAAGAAGACCGATATCGTAACTAGAGGTAATATAATAAACGTAATTGAGACCACAACACACATGAGAGTAAACTATCATATCCTTAAAACAGACATGAATACATCGAGTTTTAAATCACCCACACACCATGCTGAATGTAGGAGTTGCAATTATCCAGAACGCCCCAAGAATAATTCCTGTCCCGTTTTAACTTTGGAGAAAAGAGTAATTCCCACGTATAAGATAAGAAGTAAAAATAGGCCAAGATCTACCCACACATGTGCTTGGTTGAATTGTGATATCAAAACAATAACCATTGACAAAGGATGCCTCGAAGAGAATGAATTAGAGAGTCACGGTTTTAAAGATCATGTTGAGCGACCCTACAGATATGTAAACACTTTAGCAAACCTACAGGGAAACCATTGCTATAATCGTTCAACATGCACAGGCAATATTTTTATTCATCAGAACAGCAACAACAACAGCAGCTGTAGAGGTAGCAGTAGCAGTTGCATAAGTAGCAATGATAACTGTACAAGTAGCGAAGGCAGCTTCATAACCAGCAGCAGCAGCAGCAGTTGCAGTAGTAGCTACAGCAGTGGTAGAAGTAAGAACAATTGTAACAGAACCGGTAGCTGCACATCTACTCCTTTATCAACTTCCATCTCTCAGAAAATTCCGAGCAGTACCGTCTTGACCAACTCTTGTGAAGACTTCACAGGGGAAATAGGACCCTGTTGGTCTGAAGGAGCTATAGAGAAGTACCAAAAGGCATCTGCTTATACGTCCTATTCCTCAACTTCCATGTCACTTTTCACTTCTACTTCTTTGACGCAGTCAATATGTTCCCCGAGTGAGAAATCAGTAGAGACTTGCGTCAGCTCCGCATCTTCAGAGGGCCTAGACAGCTCAACCAACACGTATAACCACCTAATGAAAGACCCATTGGTAAAACTGTTTCTGATGCGTACCGAAAAGACGGATTATGGAGCTGGTTCCATTGGTCACCAAGGCAAACGATCTGTAGGTGAGGAACGAGGAAAGACTCTGGGTCAAGAGGAAACCACCAACAACCATAGGGCGGCAAATTTGCGACATAGGACAGGTAGTAAGGACAAAATTCCAGTTAGGAATAGCCGGGAGGCTGGAGAGTCCGGGATCGTAAAGAATAGGGATCGCCGTAAGGCGGGGCTACGGCTACCTACAGACAACACTTATCCAGCCACTGCTCAAACCACCAAAGATTTGAAGCAAAATCAGAAAAGTCCAACAAAACAAACCCATTTAAAAACTACCGGTTATTCAAACTCGAGGTTTGAAAAAACGGAAAACCCGAAATTTAAGGACTACGTATATAGCTCTAAGCGTCGAAATATATCGCAGTCTCCAAAAACTACCGGTGTGATTAGACCAAAATATAAAGCTCAACCGAAACGAAGTAGGTCTACGGTAATGTCTGGTGCAAAGGAATATTTTCCCGAAGTTAAAATTATAGATGCGTCAATAAAATCAAATGCCTTCATGATATCCAATGGCCAGCTAGCTTCATCCGCAGCCAGAGTTGGCAAAACGACAAAAGATTCTGCTCATAAAGCAGTCAAACGGCCAAGTTCAACTGTGCCAGGTCAGAGGAGAGCCGGTTCTTCCGCACCCAAGTCCCGGAGAGCCAACACGGTACAAGGCAGAAAGGAAGCCTCGATTCAGGGCGACTCTGTTGTGAAACACAACCTACCTATCGCTGCCAACCCACAATTACAAAAACTTCAATCTGGAAAGTATTTTTTGACCAATACAAAAGCTGCTAATGATAAAGGAACAAAAAGCCAACCGGAGAACGTGTCTGCGCGTGTCAAACTACAGCCCACTGATGTTAAACGCATAAAAAATCTGATACCAGGAACTAAACGGAACCACATTAGTCACGACCGTCAAACGAAGAAGGAAAATCTCACTGGAATTGTCATGTCAAATTTTGCCACACAAAAAATAGAAATCCCATCTTTTAGTTCATATGTAGGAACCTCTGATGACAGTTCAATTTTAAGTGGCTCAAACAATAAATTGAAAACGATTTCGTTGGACCCAATGTGCCAAGTGTTGAGAAGACCGTCAATCACATTTCATGATCTGCCACAGCGTTTGAGACCGCCGGAGTATGATGCGAATGAAGCAATGCTACAGACACAGGATACGGTGGGCTGTTTTGATAACACCAGGCGGAGTTCGTGGACCCAAAAGCAAGAGAAGCTATTCGCACCTAGTTTACCTAATCGCAATTCAGACGTTGAAGATAAGACGGAGCGATGGGTCTTAAACCACATGCACCTGTCTCAGCCACGTGGAAGGAGAAGAACCAGGCGAGCCAGATCACGACCACCAGGGAACGGACGCTTCATCTTTCCGTGCCAATTCCGACGGTCGCGGAGTTTTGGCGGGAGTATGACCTCTGACGCATGCTTATTGGCCTCTCGTACATCTTCGTTCTCAGGGCTGGACCAGGCAGACAAGCAAAATACCAATGTCTTCTACAACGGCTCCACCGGGGGAAGACTCAAGCCCTCTCAAGAGTATAAGGATGTCTATCTGAGAGAAATCGTGCTCTCCCATGGCCAAGAAGGTTTTAATGGCATGAAAATAACCGACGAGATTTCGACACCAGCAGTCAAAGTGGTTTATAAAGCCCCGAAAACTTTTGAAAGCTTTTCTGGGTCGGGAACAAGTGGACGAAACACCCCAACCGTGACTACCAAAGCTACATTGAACTGTCTTCAGAGTGGCACACCGGCAAGAACATGCGATAAAATTGTCTCACAGAAGTGGACACAGGGATATAAATCTGCAAAAAGGGTAGCTAAAGAGAAAAAAGATATTAGAGCAGAAACAGAAACCTGCCAAACAAAACAAAATACCTCAGATATAACCAAGCAAATCTTAACAGTAGCAAATGAACCGAAGACAAGTTTGTGCAATCCAAAAGAAATAGCCCCACCTGGAAAACCCTTTAAAAGGGGAAAGCAGGGCTGTTCAAAAAAGTCTGTCGATCTCAAGCAAATAAATTTAGACCAAGTATCGGCATCCGTGACAAACGAGCAGAAGAAACAGGAAAAAGGATGTACCTACAAAACAGTCGACCGACAACTATCTACAAAACAACCGATTGTTTCGAGCGATCTAAATGCACCTCTTGATCAAACTAAAACTGCCAAGGTTCATCCCAAACAGCGTGTTGGAGTGAGGGAGAAATATGAGGCACAGCAAATTTATTTGAGACAGCATCCACAGCAAGGGCAACAGAACGAGAGTGAACAAAAGCAAAACATCGTTTCGAACAGCTTAGATCTCCCAGGTGGCGATAAACCCAATCTCCAACCTGAAGCTTCCAGTGACCCCAATAACAGGATGGACGGCACGGGCACTCTGTTCTCAACCCTGTCCTACGCCTCAGCCATCCTAGACTCTAGCTGGCCACCGACGCGATTTTTAAAACTTGATGCTCCTGAAGACCGCCCGTTGCTTAAGATAACAGATGATATTGATGATGCCAGATTAAAAATATCTGCCCTGCAGGGCCCTGATTCGAATGTACAAATCAAACTGGAAGGACTACTTAAAAGCTTCAAATCCAGAAAAGACCAGATATCTGTAACACGATCGATTCCTGATCTCACAGAAGAAAAGTCCATGGAAAAAACAAAGCATCGATGCGGTGTGATCAGGCAATATATTCAAGATAAATATGTTTGCCTCCGCCATACGCCTTTGCCTTGTCGTTACTTTAACCCAGGAATCGTTACCGACAGCCAGAAAAACAGTGGCGAGAATCTGGTATCCCCCTTTCCTGAGGATTTACCAAAGTCGATTGCAAAGGATGATAGTTCGACTTATGTGAACAAACCTACACAAGTAGCGTTGCGGACATCTAATTCAGTGTCGACTATGAACTTAGAAACCACCACCCCTGTTTCTTTAAGCCCGCTGGAAATTGAAGATATGAAAGCAGGCAGGGTATTCAAGGAAAAGGCGGACAGCCCAAGTTGTGCAAAGACTGCGCCAAAAAAAGTTTGCACTAAGGAGATGGGCCTCAGTAGTGGGCCTTGTGCAAAGAAGAGGGGCTTCAAAAACGCTACAAAAAATACAATATATAAGCCTTTTTTGCCAAACAGTGCTTTAGTACCGCGAATTCCAACTGCAATCAGTTTTGCAGCGTATGATTCGCTTATTACGGAGCTCAAGACACATTATCTTTTGGATCGTCATTATGAAGACAGCTCTCTGGTAGAAGATAATGAATCTCTAGTTGACTGGGATGATGGTATTCTTGATGATGAAAAAGGAACTGCCGTAGCGCCGCTTCACGGCTCGGCGCCCTATGTAGATAAGCAGCAGCCAGAGAAGTTCGGGATGAAGAGCCTCTGGCGTGATTCACATGCATCTTGTCTGGGTAGAGACAGTGATGGAAACCGCGCGTCTACGGACTCACACACTAAACCAACAGATAAATCTGAGTACGTTCAAAAATTATCTAAGATTGTTGGTGGGATAGCTTTTCCAGAACCATTGGCCCGACGGAAACCAAAGCGGGAAGATGCCGTTGAGGCAACTAGCATAACAAACGAAAGTTCAATTGATGCGTCTGATTCTAACGATGATACGCCGCTCAGCGTCTTTGAATGCAACATTTTCTCTGGTCGCGGCTCGGAGAGTCGCCAACAGTTCAGAAATAGCTTGGAAAGGTCCTTAAATGTGAGAGCAGGCAGCAAAACAGCGAAGTGTTCCGAGAAAGAATGTGTGCCAAAAATATCAAATAGCCAGTTAACGGTGAAAAATCAACAAGTTTTGACATTAGAATCTAAAGAACAGGTCACAGAAATGGCTTGCGAGAAAACATTGGATGGTGGATTAAAAGTAGGCTTTGAACAGAACGTTGAAGACAGTAAATCAATAGACATGAATCTGAAACAAAACACTTCCTTGTCGGCGCAGCCTAACCTCGCAGATGCCGCCACCCAGTCAGATTCAGAGTGCAGTAAAATAGATAGTGAGATACAACAGAATGAGTCTTTCCCACCCAATCTTCAAAATGAGTTTAAGGACGCCGAGAGCCTTACAAACTTTGATAGCAAGACATTATTTCAAACACAAAGTTTAGATGAACCATGCAGCCAGAGTCTAAAAGCTTCTCAAGTCACTGGCGACTCACGTGTGGAGTTAGGCAATAAGGAACTCGTGAATGAAACCATGGTCGCAGCCTCGACTCACCTATTTGATACCCTGGAAGGTTCCCCTGTTGTCAAGGTCCCCGATGGGTCAGAATCGCTATCCCAGGTGGCTTCTAACACACATATTATCCAAAGCATGGCTGACAGAAGTGCGAGCTCCGAGCACCAAGGCGCTTTAAAAAACCAACCAGATAACCATGACAATGTAAAAAGCCAGCCAAGACCCAACACACCTCCAGAATTACAAGAAATAAAAACCGTTTCTGATTCTCCACTTAGTGCGGACCATCTGCCTGAAAATCTCAAAGAAGTGGCAGAGAAGTTATCAGGGTTGGCTCAACATATACACACACGTGTTAAAGATCTTTCTGGTAGCACTCGCCCCCTTGTCTTTGAATCTCAGACTGGTCACGTGTTGCTAACAGCTTCTGAAAAAGAAAAAGAAGCAGAAAAAGAAAAAGAAGGAGAAAGAGAAGAAAACGAAGAAGAAGGGGTGTTAACGGATTGGAACGTGCTGAAGAGCTCCAAAGACAAAACTAAACAAAATCTTTTTCCGCCTTTTGGTAGAGTTGACGACGACATGCCACCCTCTCAATCAATTTCGATTTCCGAATGCTCAAATTCCATGGTTCCAGTACTAGTGTACAACGAATGCAAACAGTCTCGTGAGGCTTCTAACAAATTAGCCACTGCAGTTGATATCCATGAAGAGACCGCAAAGTCGGCACACAAGTTTTTTCAAATTCAGTATGAGAAGCAATGCTGCCAAGAACCTCAAACGGAGCCGTTGGATTTGTCCCTATGTGGAAGTAATAATGAAAAAGAATGTTCACAAAATGAGAGGATTGCTGGTCGTGACATTGACTCGGGCTCTGTGAAGCAGTCATTAGTATATAGTAGTATAGATTCGCCACTCAGCAAAGGCTATCTGGAACGTACAAGTCAAAATCTCAACGTTATTTCAAATCAAAAGAAATGGCGAAATAAACTGTGTAAAGAATGGCAAGCTAAACTGTGTAGACAACTTGTAAATCTTGATACCGACGTAGCAAAGAAAAGCCCTCAACATGACACGACCATTCCTTCACCTGTCGAGAATGAAGTGGGTTCTCTAAAGGATCCGGATAACGTTCACCGACTTGAGCCTACTGGGGGCAGTGAAGGCCAAAGTGAAAATCTTATTCGCGGAGAAAATCAAGATGACCATACGCTTCAAGTATGCAGACCATGTGTGGTCAAAAACACATGCTATATAACTCTCACTCCAGAGACTACCAGCAGTTCTGACTCTTTCAATAGAATAGCTTTAGTTTGTAATAGAGATCATGAAAACTACCTCACATACCAGCGCTCATTTGATTCAAATAGAATTAACCTTGATTTCAGACAATTCAGATTTGAAGATTTGGCTGGCGTCTATTGGCAGCTGATGTGCTATAATAACTGGAACAACATTTTATCAAGTTCTTTAATTTACCAAGACTTTGACATTTCGCGAGCGATTCGCGTTCATATGAGTGATAAGAATCGAAATCCAAAGAAACCGAGTCAGCCTAAGTTGGCTCAAATCGATCCACCTCCTGTTCAAGATACGTGTGGGAAGCAGGAAGCAAAGTCAGGCACAGATACTTGCAAACCTTCTCTTGGTGTCAGCATTAAGAATCGGGAGTGTGTTTTGGCAGTGTCAAAGAATCACATGTGCCTGCGTAGTCCCGTAAAAATCAATAACCATGATCAACCATCTATCGCCGGAACATCAAGCAGTGCATATCGTAACCAACCTGGTAAATTAGATCCCGTGCAGCCGAACAGCGAGTGCAAGAAGAAGAAACCCGAACCCACATGTACTTCTTCCCGTCCTCCCTCGCCAGAGACACGCTCAACGTCTTTCATTTCTGCTTCTGTTTGGCAAACCGCGGCGAAATTCGAGGATAGGTCCAGTTTTACTCGTATCCCCAACGTGCCAGGAGAGGGTGGCCTGTGCGAGAAATCGGAGTCTCAAGCCACGCTCCTGTCTGAGTCAGTCAGTTGCTTCAGTGTGCACGGTGGGGATGCTGACTCCCGAACAGAACCGAGCACCGCCGAAGCGCATGCGTCACTCAAGTCCGTTGACTCGGATTGCTCGTTCCACTCTTGCTGCTCCATCTGCAATTTCAGTCAGTAGTTCAAAAGTCTGACCAATGTCTTTAAAACAGTCCGTATGATTGTGTTTAGTGGTTATTCACTGTGAATTAAATCGCTTTTTTCGTTTGGGGTGTGTTCAACGGGTGGCTTTATTATATTTTTTTTTCATAAAATGGTTTCTTTAATAACATTTTGAAAATGACGTTTTATAAAAAGTTTCAGTCTTTAAAAATATTTAGAAAATATTTTCATAACATCGTCTGCTTTTTAATTAGTATGCGATCTATCCAAATGTTTCCTGTGAATTTCCTCTTTTGTTAAATATCATAAAATAAATATACTTCTATCTCTTGTAGACAATCTCATTATTTTACATTGCATTCCTACTAAAGTTGGCATTGCCCGTAATTGAATTGAATGGCTTTTTGCCCCAACTTTTTTCGGCTTGACTTAGTGAGCCTTTGATCAGAGATTGGCGGGAGGAAATAAACTTAAGAACTGGTCAGGACATACAGACTGATAGAGGCTGCCTAACGAATTCTTTATGAAACTTAGTAGGCATAAAACTAATCAGATTGAAGACTCTGTTACTGGGAGAGGGGGGGGCGGTCTTAGGATAGAAGGTTCGTGTTGTATTTGGAAGCTTTCCGTTCAATCGTCGATCAGGCTGTCACTTGTTTTTTTTTTCTCTACAAATATTGTCTGTTCCTGGGTTAATTTTTAAAGGACAGCTTTTAACTTTTTCCAGAAGTACCAAAGAATAGATTTGTTCTTAAATTATTTTATCTACCAACCAGCTACTTAGAAGACGAGAAAATGTTCGAACCAAACGACTGGTTGCGTTTGAAGGTAGATGGGTACATTCTCAATTACATGTACATGTACTAGAAACATGTTTTGAGCTGAACTATTATATAGTTCTCAGCAATAATTAGAAGGAAGCTTGAATGAAAAAAATGCGCTTTGTGGAATTAGAGCCGTCGACGTGTAGATGCATCATCACAGAATCGACTTGCTTCTCTAACAGAAACTAGTATAAGAAGTAAATGGAAATTTCTTAATTGGCATCCGGCGTCAACAACTAGGCTATACCGCGAAAGGTCCCAACACTAACTTCTGACATATTAACGTGCTGGGAAACATTATTACCAGGGCGCCAGTCTCAGCCCGTCACGTTACACTGACATCAAGCGAACCAGCTGCTGCAGCGGGCGAAATTCGACAATAAATATGCCTGATCGTGGGATTGGACCTCTCAATTAGAACCTCAGCGCTCTAGCAGTGTACCACCTAAGTCAGCTCGACCCCACCCTCACACCTTTTCCCCCAAGAAAGAAGATAACTGTATCACTGAACAAGAATAAAGGTATTATACATGGCATTTATTAGAACATGTCATCATACTTTGAGGCTTTCCCTATGCACTTTAAATAATTGTGTTCATAAAATAAAAATTAAAGAACATACACTTCGTGTTGAAGCACTTGCGTTTTAAGCATATTTTTTAAATGTGCTAATGTGGTAGATTTCCACACTCCTATAGTTCTGACAGATAGTTTGGTGATCTGTTGTGATCAGATTTATAACAAAAACAATTTATACTCTATTCTCTGTCATATGGGTAGCCAGTGCATTTACTAAAGAATGGGGATCATTATGGCCTTATCTTTATCATCTTGTTATTAGTATTGCAATCTCTTTTTGGAAAATAACTAAAAAGTACATTACAATTATCTAGTCCTGAGAGGAATGGTAATGTTACAGGTTATTTTGTTACTTAAGTTGTTGAACATTGACGTATATTACACATTTTTCTTAATTGGAAATTTAATTAATGTGTTAAGAATGGGAACCAGAACAGATTCATAGAGCACATTAAAATCAAGCTGTTGAAAATTAGAACATAATTGTCATTTACTCTCACACATTCATACAGCGATTTTTCTATTTGGAAGATAAGACCGGAACCATAATAATGTATTTCTTGCCATATCAAAGTTTCTTCTCTTTGATTTAGTAAAAAATACAATATTATCAGGGTATCAAAATGCAGTAGACAATTTCGTGAGAACAAGTTAGTATACATACCTTTTCTTTCACCAAGTTCGAAAAAAATATCATTTGCTTCTTTGAGAGTGATAATCACAGTACTGTGCTATTTTTTTAAATTCTGATTGAACGTTCTCATTTAAATTATTTCTTTTGACATGTTCCATGACTTACTTTTACTTTCTAAAACATTTTGAAAAAGGCTAGATTAGACATAGCCTGTAATTTGAAATGTCATTCACATCTAGATCAGGCTTCTTAATTTAGGATTTAACAGTTGCCATTTGGAAACATTTTGTTACAATACTGGTACTTACAGAAACATTTAATGCGTCAGGTAGCTGTATAAGAACGTAGCTGTGTTATTTAATGTCAAAGAATGTATCTGCATTACTGTAAAAGAGGGTAAATGTATTACTGTAAAAGAATGTAGATGTATTACTATAAAAGAAGGTAGGTGTGTTACTGTAAAAGAGGGTAGGTGTGTTACTGTAAAATAATGTATCTGCATTACTGTAAAAGAAGATTGCTGAATTACTGTAAAAGAATATAACTGCATTACTGTTACCAGAGAGTATGAAATAGTGAGAGGTTTCACGGGGAAGATTTTACGTAAGTGAGTCGGTATATTTAAGATGGTTGCTTCCTTCTTTATACCTTAGTAAAAAACCTTACCATGACTGAAGACTCGTCAACCGCCCAAATTACTATAAAGATATAGAGCGTAAGTGCGCGTCACGCTAGCTCCAGTATCCATAGTTTTATTAGTATTGTGGGCTCTTTTTGTGAGACGTCTCACTGAACCTATAGTCTCTGCTGTTACTGTAACTAGCACGACTCATTAAGTTCATCCCTGAACAGGTTCGGATTACTATGCTGTCGCTACAGGCTGGATCTGTAAGGCTTGGCCAAGGCCAAAACAAGGATTTTAGAAACAAAGTTGTTTCTGTCATGATGAATCAGCCATAAGATACGATATAAGATACTTTAAGTTTAATGATCCTCAAGGGAAATTTGATCTGGATAAACAGTATATTGGGCAAACAGTGCGACATTACACCGCTCTCTCTCTTTCTCTCTCTCTCTCTCTCGTTTTCTCTCGCTCTCTCTCTCTTTCCCTCTCTCTCTTTCTTCTCTCTCTCTCTCTCTCTCTCCTCTCTCTCTCTCTCTCTCTCTCCTCTCTCTCTCTCTCTCTCTCGTTCTCTCTCTCTCTCTCTCTCTCTCTCTCTCTCTCTCTCTCTCTCCCTCTCTCTCTCTCTCTCGACAGTGTGACAATGGCTTGGAAATTTAAGGGGCAATAAAGCAATAGCGATCAGAAAATATTATGACATTACCACTTCCTACTCTCTCTCTCTCTTCTCTCTCTTCTCTCTCTTCCCCTCTCTCTTTCTGTCTCTCTCTCTCTATCTCTCTCTCTCTCTCTCTCTCTCTCTCTCTCTATCATTTGAAAAGTAGAGGTAATTGAAGACATTATTATGTTTATATCTAGTGCATGGTGCACATTACACACTAACAGATCTAGGTCTCAATAACAGAATCTGGGACAAAAGGAGTTCCTATACCTCTCCGTTCTTGATAAAGGTTGTAAGATTTTTTTTGCTATAGACCAATAATTATTATGCGATAAACGGCGATTAAATAGTAAGTTGGTGACAACGTAATTAATGCAAAGAGCGACAAATAGAATACAACACATGCTTATCTATCTATCCATATATCGTTTCAACTCTAGCTTTATTTTTTAAATTACTTTATTCAAGAACTAGTGCAAAGGAACACAGTTTTATTCTCACTACAGGGTACTACATCTTTCCAACGAACCCAACACCAAAATCGAAAATCGTTAATGTAGTTCGATTTATGTTCTATACTTGTCAGTGTATCCTTTAATAAAGAAATATGACCCTGAATTCCATCAACCACAGTACGCTTTACATTTTCCCACATCAATAAGAATAAGGATTTGTACAAAGAAGGGTAATGGATTAGGATCGCATATACATCAATACATAAGCTGCTTTTTTTTTTTGACGCTCTTGTCCATATTAATTTCGGAAGTGTATTTCCTTTAAGCGATTTTAAAGCTGCTAACCTCCACAATATTCAAAATAACTCCTTTCTTTGGATTCTATTCAAGAGAACTCTTTTCTTTTAACCACATTTAAAAACAATAAATATAATGGCCGCTTGTGTCGTCTGCTTAGCACCTAGTAAACCTAGACTCATCCGCTTGTGGACGCCAAGTCCCCCGTGTCGTCTGCAGCCAGCTGTATCGATCCCAGAATTCCTCGGCCTATCTCGGCCAACAGTGGAAAAACGGAGGCTACAACAAGGTTGCTCAGCGTAAGCGCAAATGAGCGTCTGCGTTACCATGGAAACTAAAAGCTACAATATTCTGCGTTCAATACTGCCTCCCATAGCTCTGTTAGCATGGGTACTAAAGCTGAGTGACACTGGTTATACAATGATGCAGCCGGATTGTCTACTATCTATATCTACCCGTTTTGTTCTCTCAGTCCAGGTTTGTTTGCAGTGAGAAGTCATTTTATACTGATGTCATGTAGTAGAGGTAAGTTTTGTCATGTCTTGTATCTCCAGATTTTTTTTGTTATATGTTTTAGTTTTAATCTTGTTGTCCAGTCGTAAGCTATCATTATTCATTTTATTTACAATCATTCACAACTTCGTGGATCATGACAACAGTTTTCCCTTCTTTAAAATCAATTTTTAATTAAGATTTAGTAAGAATTTGCTCTTTTTTTTTAAATCTATTTTCTTAACGAAGTTTGTGAAATATTTAAATTCTTTTTATGCTGTTTTGTTTAATCAATAAGTGTGTGTGTGTGTGTGTGTGTGTGTGTGTGTGAAGTCGCACCTACGGAAATACTTATATGATTAGGCGCACATAGCTATCATACTAATCGAGTGCGTCTGATCGCTCAGTTATTAGTGTTCTGGAGTGATCACCCGAGGGTTCTTAGTTCAAAATCCAGCCTTTGACCGCGCCTTCATATTTGATTCGGAAAGCGGAGTGGAGGTAGAGTTTTCTTGTTGTTTTGAGACATTTTTTTAAATGATGCATTCTTTAAAGAGTCAGACAGAACATGAAAATGCATGCACAGTGCACGGCAAAATTGCGGAGCAAGCAATTGATGCCGTAAATAATAGATGCGAAGCGGGTCAGAGCTTACGTTAACGGCGTGTTGGCAGCCATGATAAAGAGAACAGCAGTACCTAATGGTCACCGCGCCACATTCTCTTATTCTTTCTGTCTTTTTTTTCTTTCTTTGTTTTCTATCTTTCTTTCTCTCCCTCCCTTTCCCCCTCTCTCCCTCTCAGCTAATTTACAATTCATTCTTTGACTGTAACTTACTGCCGATTTATTTAAGTATCACAATCAATGTATGAGTCTGAAAACCAATGATCTACAGCATTTCTTCTGTAACTATTTTCTACTACCGTTTCTTTTAAACTTGGGTTTTAATTACTTTCTTAGCTCTCACGACTGTGTCATTTGCTTTGTTATGCATTTACTTCTTTACTTGATTTATCCTTTTGCACCATTTTAGTGATTACAGCACAACAAGAAAACTACTGAACGAAGTGATTGGCCCTACCACTGTCAGCAATTACTGAGTGTCTCCCAGTATAATTGGGCCCTTCTGTCCGTGTCAATGGACGCTTCTACACCATCAGTGGTGAAAGGTGGGTAGGGTGATTGGAATAACATAGTCTTCGATTTACCTTAGATAACCAACCATCGTACGTGTAACCTTTCATTCCTTATAATAAAGCTTGATGGTGGATGTGGTACAGTTCAGGCTGTCTATGAGTTGAATTGAGTTGGTTGCTTAACGTCCAATGTCATCACTATGTAGGTTATCTGTAGACAGGACCCAAGACTAACGTCTGACAATTTTATGTGCTGCCACACAGAGACAGAGATAGGACACCTGGACTCCTGACTTAGCAGGTCACATTACACTGAACCGACACAACCTTTTAGAAGTCGGACGCTCGAGCGTTAAGCTACAAGTCCCTCTTTTAATTTGTAAGTTTGGATTCTATGCCAGTTAGAGTCATTTTTTTAATTTGTAAGTTTGGATTCTATGCCAGTTAGAGTCATCATATCAATGTGAATGTTAAATTCACAAATGGCAAGGAAATAAAGACGGAAATGGGTTTGTTTTATAGAAGGCAAAATCAAAGAACATGGGATGAGGGTGAGATAAAAATTATGAAAGAAGAATGTCATGTTATTACATGCTTTAATATCTTTAAGGAAGATTTTCTCGACCTTCAGTAGTAATACAGTCATGTAGATCTACCTGTTGTTACTTCCGAATGAAACCACCGGATAACCGGGGTACCTACTCATGTCCAATAAAGCTACTCAAAGGTGTTAAATTCTATTCTAACGATGGCATTAACCGCTCCATTTCCCGTGAGTAGAATCGATACTAACTTCTAGTGAGCTAGGGAGTGCTGGTTAAGTCAGGGGAAGGGTTGGCACTTAGAACGGGAGAGAGAAGATGGGGAATGTTTTTCTTTTACTTTACCAATTATTTTACATTATTTGCCCTGCTTTCGTTTTATGTGTGTGTTCATTTGTTGTTGTTGTTTTTGTTTTTATTGTTGTTGCTGTTGTTGTTGTTGTTGTTGTTGTTGTTGTTGTTGTTGTTGTTGTTGTTGTTGTTGTTGTTGTTGTTGTTGTTGTTGTTGTTGTTGTTGTTGTTGTTGTTGTTGTTGTTGTTGTTGTTGTTTTTTGTGGTTGTCATTATTGTTGTTTTTGTTTTGATGATGATGTTGCTGTTGTTGTTGTTGTTGTTGTTGTTGTTGTTGTTGTTGTTGTTGCTGTTGTTATTGATGTTGCTGTTATTGTTGCTGTTGTTTTGTTTTTCTGTTTTTCCAAATTTGAAGTACACTTGATGTCAATCCTTTTTTCCGAGACATTTTCAAATACACGTACTTTCAATGAGGAAAACGAAGAACGACATTGCCATTCCAGTATTAGACTTTTATTAGATGGCAAAAAAAGTACATTAGAAACACGGTGATATCCAGATCTTACACATACAGCTGAAAATACGCGATAGAGGAAATAGCAAGATTTTAAAACCCTTGAAAACAGCTCAAGAGTGTAGGTTGTACTTTCCAAAGCTGTTTAAACAAACTTTAAAAGACTTAGTTGAACACTATAAAGCCCCGCAAAATTGTTTAAAATACACTTCTTTCCGTGAACAATCTAAATACAGATTTATGACAAATCCAAATCTCTCTTCTTTCCTCGAATAATTATATTAGACAGAATACTGAAAAATCTATATCTCTATGGAGACAGCGTTGCCTCTGTTAAACGTTTCCTTGGTTACCCAGGAGGATCCTCTCTGGTGACAGTTAATCCTTCACATGTTCCAATAATCAAGAGATTTTTCTCCGAACGCTCATTTTAATGCTCTAGTTGTGATTGCTGATGATTTTGTTTTTTTGTTGTTTTTTTTGTTGTTTTTTTTGGTGGTGGTGATGTTGTTGTTGTTGTTATTGTTGTTGTTGTTGTTGTTGTTGTTGTTGTTGTTGTTGTTGTTGTTGTTGTTGTGTTGTTGTTGTTTTTGTTGTTTTAAGTTAAGAGGCCCGCTGTTTACACGAAAAGTATAGTACAGATCTTTTTGTGCTTTCCATTATAACTTAGCCTACACAATTATTTCAAATTAATCTTTAGTTTGAAATGTCTATAGCAATTCTCATTGAATATGCCATGATAGGACTTTTTTTTTAACCACAATCAATTATTTACCTTTTTATACTGATTTGTCCGCAGATTTATTCAAACAGTTCCCGCGGCTGATGCGCAAGCTCAACTCTGAGGAGACGCGCGCGATTAACCAGCTTGTCAGTAAGCGGGTGAGGCGGGACTACGCTTCTCTACTACACGACATCAGTCTGCTGGAGCTGTCACGTGACAAGGCCGAGAACAAGCTCCGCGAAGCCGTCGACTCGGCCCGAAAGGAGGCCGAGCGAGACAAGAGTCTGGTCCGCGAGTACAAGCGCGGCTTCGGGAGCGTCTCTCAGCTGCTGTCTACCAAAGAGCAGCGGTTTGAGGGCAAGCTGGAGCAGGCGGAGAGGATACTGAAAGAAGCGGAGGAGAATCTCAGGCAGGTGGAGCTGGAGAAGAAAGGTTTGCTTGCCGAGTGTAGAGACAAAGACAAAATCATAGAGGACCTCAGCGAGGAGATGGCCAAACTCAGGATCAAGGCCAAGCAAGTGGAGGATTACAAAGACATCGTAGAGAAGAATGAAAGCATGAGGAAAGAAGTCCTGAGGCTAAAGTTTGATTTGGACGTGCAGAAAAGGGAGAATACGCGGCTTCTCAAAGATATCGAGCGCATGAAGAGTGGTGGTGGTCCTATCGGGGTGGCGATGTGGGGTAACGACAGGGACACATATGGAAAAGACTTTCTTGGGAGTGACCTGACAGGAATTAGAAGATCAAGATCTACCTCGCTTCTCCAACAAAGAGATACCGCTTGGATGCCGAGAAGTCTGAGCAACATCAGACACAAGATCAGAGACCGCTCCCCAAGCGCTGCTCTCTCCAGGCGCAACCAAACCCTCTCGAGACTCGATGATAAACAGGCCTTCATCACGATCCAGAATGCTCCTCTGTCCAAAGATTCGAGGCTGGCTGACACCAAGTTCCAGTTAGACAAACACAATGAGCGGCAGACCCTAGACCGTTACGACCAGTCTGCAGACGCCCTGTTGAGAAAGCGACAAGCAGCGTCCAGAGAAGACACCAGACTTCCACTCTCCATGGCCACGGCGCCTGCCCCTCCCCTCCACCCTCACGACGGGCTGGCCCACGCCAAATGTGCCCCTGACTGCCGCGTCAAGAGAGACCTGGAGGAGTGCAAAGCCCACCTCGCCCGTACCTGTGAACAAAACGCTTACCTGAGCTACACCCTGGCTGGCCTGAGGGAGGCCAAACCCGGTGACCTGTCGGGGAGGGGGATAAACCTGAATGTCCAGCTCAAGCAGATCGGGATGGACAATGTCTACTCCTACAGGCAGCGCGTGGCCGTACAGGCCAACAAGCCCCCTCTTCCTCCCCCTCCCCCTGTTTACACGGCACCGACTGTGAGTGACCTTCACCTTGGGGCAGAGCACAACACGCTTCACGGCTACAACAGCAGCAGAAGAGTGCGCAAGTTGGAGCAGCCGAGATATTTATACAGGAAATAGGCAACTCGAAATTAAACTGACAGGAATTACCTATGGCGAAAATAGCTTTGGAAACCTTAGTTAGCTTGTATCAGTATGCTGGGTTTATCACGTGACAGAGCCAAGCGCAACCTCCGCGAAGCTGCCGATTCAATCAAGCGTGGCTTTGAGAGAAGAAGTGGTTCATAGACAGAGCATGCTGTTTACAATCGCAAGATCGGGGTTCGTTCCTCGACTGTTCCCTACTGGTTGGATCAGTACTTGTGTTATGTAACTGACACATTGTTGGGTACCAAGCTTTACGATCGCGCCAACATGCAGGATCCTCAATGAGAACTGAACTTAGGAGACGTTAATTAAGGAAGGAGATTCGTTGTTTTTTTTAAAGCCAAAAAGTACAAACGTCGCTTTGAGCATTGAAGTGCATAGCAAAAAGCAGATGTTTGAAAGAAGCGGAAAGATTCTTAGACAGGCGGAATCACTTGTGCAACAAGTGGTGGACAATATCAGACAGGCGGACATGGTGATAACGGGAAGCAAGAGAGAGAGAGAGAGAAAGAGAGAGAGAGAGAGAGAGAGAGAGAGAGAAAGAGACAGAGAAAGACACAGAGTAAGATCTAAGATAGACACTATTGCGTAATTTGAGAGTTGAGTTGAGTTGGTTTAATGTCCAACATCATTACTATATGGAAAGGTACTATTGAAGGAGAAAAAAAAATAACATGTCAAGAATGCTGACAGAATAGAATTTGGTCGTATTAAAACAAAAAATAATTACATGTACAATCAAGGACATTACACTGTGTAACAAAGATCGAGGCAGACTGAGATAAACATATTAAAATGACAAAGAAAAAGACCTGGACATAGATGGAGAGGTGAAGTGTAAATAGCCTAAAACACACTAAATGGCAGCCCCAAATATACATAAGTGTAATTTATACAAAGATCATGTCAATTTTTTGTTTGGAGTTACCTCCCAATGTGTATGTTGTTTCTTATTATTCCCGTGATTCTCCAAGCACATGTAACCGATCTTGTATCCTGAAACTGCTCTATTTAAATATGTATACTTAATTTTGCATATTTTAGTTTCATTACCATTCATGTGTTAGTGTTGTTGGTTTGTTTGGTTTCTCTTCATTTTACTTATAACCATTGTTATTATAATTTATAGATGATGTCACTTTTGTAGGTTTTTTTTAAAAAAACAACAACAACAGAAACATTTACAAAGTAATGGTTGGATTTAAAAATTAATGTAAGAGAAAACAACCAAGTCCTCTTCTTTTTCAACAGACAATTTTATTTGAGGTGAATTTCACTATGTTCTTATAATAGTAAATTCACTCATACACCCCCGTCAAAAAGAAAGTCAAGTTTTCTATTCTTTGTTACAGGGACCTGTGGATATTGGCTCTTCAGGCCAACCATGAAATGGAGGTCTATAATATCTAATTTATTTGAAAATAAATTTCATACCTGTGAGGAAAAAAGCCTGTCTCTTTTTCCAAAATAACTCAGTTATTTGCAAAATTCAGATCCATTTTCATGACAAGGTTAAAAATTTCACTCATTTTCGCCTTCAAAAGCAAATGAAACATTGCTGCTAAATTATTTCATTCTGTTACAACAGATGCATGCAACAACACAACTCTACAAATTGTATATATCAACAACGCAAGAACGTTATTTGTCCTCGGAGCTTTCCATTTGTTTTCAAAAGCTTGTTACAATAATAAAATTAGTACATTAACACCAACAGTTGTTTCCAATGGTAAAAAAGCCACTGAAGCAAATCCACGAGAAATAAAATATAAATAAAATATAATAACTACAGCTCACTGCGCATGTGAAACGAATTCTAGACTGTCTTGCATTTACCTGCTGAATCTTAGATAATCTGACACTTTTGAAAATCAAGTCGAACGATGGAGTTATCTTTTATAATATAATAAAGCACATTCAGTTACTTTGGCGGGAGATAGGTTTGAACATAGTTTTTTCTCTTGAAAAAAAATAAGGTACGATTAAATGAATTGTGTCCACTATGATTTTTATGAAGAAAGAACCAACAAAAATTGTGACCTATTTTTCCCATAGTTTGGGCTCTTCTCAGAGTTATGTTAGTACTTGTTTACAGTGATATTCATCACTTTCTTTACTATATTGTACATATACTCTAAAACAACTGTATCTGTGATGTGCTGCCCATCAGAATGCAATCCAAATTTGAAGAAAGTACATGTATAATGAACACAACAATGACTCACATATTTATTCTGATATTGATATATCAACAAGTTTGGTTTGACAAAATTGATTATTATAGTTCATACCTCAACACTTTCATACTTGTAAAATTGATGGATTTACATCCCTCGTTTGCAATGTTGAGTCTAAACACATTTTTTGTTTTCAATCACAAGAAGTCAGACTTTTACTATGGCCAACAGAAATTTTGAATGCAGAGAAGAAATGAAATAATTTAGTTTCATTTTCATTTTTTTAAGCCTATTTACATTCTTTACCTGCATCAACATTTCAACATTTTTGCTTTTGTGTGTTGTTTTTTTTTTTACATCAAGAGATCAACACGTATTTAAGTTCAGTTAAAGAACATTTTAAAAAAGAGATTTTTTCAAATGTATACAGATGCGTGTGAACAACAAAAATATACAATAATACTTATTCACAACCTTGTCGTTTTCAGCCTTCCTTTCAACTGGCATGGTTGTTGGATTAGAAACAGTGGTTTAGAAGGGATATTCAATGACATGGCTATTTACAGTGAACGACCTTCTTGCTTTTGTTTTTTTTATTATTTCAAGGCATAAGTAGGATGCACAAGTTGTGAATATTATATTATTGTTAAAGACATTTTGTCATGCCCTTTCCCAGAACCAGAATCATCTTGTATGAACTGAGATAGCTCCACAGACAAAAGTGAACTTGATAGCCTTGAGAAGAAAAACCTGTACAGCATGTCTGCCTTTTCCCTACCCGAAGAAGTGTGAGCGTTTATAATCAGATAAAGTCAACTTCTAAACTGCCTGATTTGATACGACCAAACTTTATTATCAGGAATTTCAAAAGATTTTAGAAAAAACATTGTATTTTTTAAACTGCACAAATTTAATTGGTGGGTTGACAACTAATAACAATATTTGCTTAAGTTCAAGAGGAAGACTTTGGATTTAAGATGTCTTTTTACTGAAGTACACACTGCCCTATTGAAATAAATCATTCATTAGAATTAACATCAACAAAAAGTAATAAGGCAATAAACGAAATTGATATTTCTTCATTTCTACTTGCATTGTTCAATTTATACTGACAACATCAACAAAAAGTAATAATGCAATAAACGAAATTGATATTTCTTCACTTCTACTTGCCTTGTGCAATTTATTCTGAAAATTTTTGGTCAATTAAAAAAAAGTTTGAACTGATTGGATTTATGTGTTTTTATTAGCACTGAAATAATTTTAGTAACATATAGGGCACAGTTAGTTTCATAAAATCTTTATTTTAAACTATCGAACAAATAGGTTGAAATAGTTTCTCTGGACTAGTTCACAGTCCATCCCACATTTTTTTAAATACCAAATAACATAAATATTTATAATATTAAGAACTTGTTGACATTGGTGGTTATTTGATTATTAGGTCAAATGTTTAACAGATGATGCCAATTGTAATATAATGGCATTAAAAAAATGCATGACTTTAGGCATAAATTTCAGGTAAAAAGCGTGATCACTTCAATCAATGGTTTGAATGTGTTTCGTACTTCATGAATGATGTGCACTTTGGAAAAGATAGATCTAAGACAGATCTGTGGTCATTCCCTGTGGTTTGCATAGTTCCAGTTCCAATCCCCCAAAACCACTGGGATTAGATCTGACTGATACAACTGTGACAGGTGTGTTTGTTTTCTGCTATTGAATAACAGTTCAGCAGAAAAAAACTGATTTGTACAAGAAACTGAAAATAGGTGAAAAGTGTGTATATTTCCCCGCTGATGAATGAGAGTTAGGCAGAAAACACAGTGATATGTTCTGACAAATGAAAATATGCGAGAAGTGTGTATATTTTCTTCTGATGAATAATTTTATAATAGAAAATTCACTCATACACCCGCGTCAAAAAAAAGTCAAGTTTTCTCTTCTTTGTTACAGGGACCTGTGGATATTGGCTCTTCAGGCCAACCATGAAATGGAGGTCTATAATATCTAATTTATTTGCAAATAAATTTCATACCTGTGAGGGAAAAATTCTGTCTCTTTTTCCGAAATAACTCATGATGTTTTTACAAAATTCAGATCCAAAGTTTTATGACAAGGTTAAAAAATTTCAATCACTTTCACCTCAAAAGCAAATGAAACATTGCTGTAAATTATTTCATTCTGTTACAACAGATGCATGCAACAACATAACTCTACAAATTTTATATATCAACAACGCAACAACGTTATTTGTCCTCAAGAGTTTTTCATTTGTTTTTAAAAAGCTTGTTACAATAATAAAATTATTACATTAATAACACCAACAGTTGCTTCCAATGTAAAAAAGCCACTGAAGCAAATCCACGAGAAAAAAAATATAAATAAAATATAATAACTACAGCTCACTGCGCATGTGGAACAAATTCTAGACTGTCTTGCATTTACCTGCTGAATCTTAGATAATCTTACATGTCTAAAAATCAAATCGAGCGATGGAGTTATCTATTGTAATATCATAAAGCACATTCAGTTACTTTGGCAGGAGATAGGTTTGAACAGATTTTCTCTTGGAAAAAAAATCAAGTACGATTAAAAGAAGTGATTTTTATGGAGAAGAAATAACAAACAAAAAATTGTCTTATTTTTCAAGCAGTTTTGTCTCTTGTCAGGCTTACGTTAGTACTTGTTAACAGTGATATTCTTCCCTTTTTTTTTGTCTCCCATTCTATAGTACATAAATACTCTGAAACAACTTTATCTGTGATAAGCTGCCCATCCCACTAGTATCTATTTGTCAAATTTTGTAAAAGTACATGTATAATGAACACAACAATGACTCACATATTTATTCTGATATTGATATATCAACAAGTTTGGTTTGAGAAAATTCATTATATTTCATACCTCAACACTTTCATACTTGTAAAAGTGATGGATTTACATCCCTTGTTTGCAATGTTGAGTCTAACAATTTTTTTATGTTCAATCACAAGAAGTCAGATTATAACTATGGCCAATAGAAATTTTTAATGCAGAGGACAAAAAATAATTTAGTTTTATTTTTAATTTTTAAAGTCTATTTACATTCTTTACCTGCATCAACACTTTGAACATTGTTTTGTTGTCTTATTTCAAGAGATCAACAAGTATTTAAGATTAGTTCAAGTACACTTAAGAAAAAAAAAGATTTTTTCAACATACATATGCGTGTGACCAACAAAAATAAACAATAATACTTATTCACAACCTTGTCGTTTTCAGCCTTTGTTTCAACTGGCATGGTTGTTGGGTTAGAAACAGTGGTTTAAAGGGATATTCAATTACAATGTACATGGCTATCTACAGTGAACAACCTTCTTGTTTGTTTGTTTTTAATATTTCAAGGTATAAGTAGGATGCACAAGTTGTGAATTGTTAAAGACATTTTGTCAAACCCTTTCCCACAACCAGATCATCTTGTATGATCTGAGATAGCTTCACTGACAAAAGTGAACTTGATAGCCTTGAGAAGAAAAACTTGTACAGCATGTCTGCTTTTTCACTACCCGAAGAAATTTGAGCATTTATAGTCAGATTAAGTCAATTCCTACACTGTCTGCTTTGATACGACCAAAATTTATTATCAGGAATTTTAAAAGATTTTCTAAAAAAAAACTATTTTTTTTAACTACACAAATATAATTGGTGGGTTGACAATTAATAACAATATTTGCTTAAGTTCAAGAGGAAGACTTTGGATTTAAGATGTCATTTTAGTTAAGTACACACTGCCCTATTGAAATAAATCAATGTCATTAGAATTAACATCAACAAAAAGTAATAATGCAATAAACGAAATTGATATTTCTTCACTTCTACTTGCCTTGTGCAATTCATTCTGAAAAATTTTGGTCAATTAAAAAACTTAAGTTTGAAATGATTGGATTTATGTGTTTTCATCTGTACTGAAATAATAACATTAGAAACATATAGGGCACAGTTAGTTTCATCAAATCTTTATTTTAAACTATCAAAAAAATAGGTTGAAAATTGGTTTCTCTGGACTAGTTCATAGTCTATCCCAAATTTATTTTAATACCAAATAACATAAATATTTATAATAACTTGTTGACATTGGTGGTTATTCGATTATTAGGTCAAATGTTTAACAGATGATGCCAATTGTAATATAATGGCAATTACAAAATGCAAGACTTTAGGCATAAATTTCAGGTAAAAAGCGTGATCACTTCAATCAATGGTTTGAATATATTTCATACTTCATGAATGATGTGCACCCTGGAAAAGACAGATATGTGGTCATTGCCTGTGGTTTGCATAGTTCCGGTTCCAATCCCCAGGAACCACTGGGATTAGTTCTGACAGATACAACTTTGTGACAGGTGTGTTTGTTTTCTGCTATTGAATAACACTAACAGTTCAACAGAAAAAAAACTGATTTGTACAAGAAACTGAAAATGTGTGAAAAGTGTGTATATTTCCCGCTGATGAATGAGAGTTAAGCAGAAAACACAGTGATATGTTCTGACAAATGTAAATATGTGAGAAGTGTGTATATTTTCTGCTGATGAATAATAATTCACAGAACACTCTGATTTGTTCTAGAAAATAAAAAAAAAGTAAGAAGTGTGAGCATGAGTGCTCTGAGCCTAAGTCTGTTTGGGGTAGAGCGCTATAGAAATAAAGTTTATTGTTATTATTAAGTGTGTATGTTTTCCGCTATTGAATGTCAGTTCACCAGAAAACACAGTGATTAGTTCTGGAAAATTAAAATGTTTGTGAAGTGTTTATATTAAGATAAGATAAGAAAAGATAACCCTTTATTAATCCCTCAAGGGAAATTAAGAAATGACAGGATCAATAAAAGTCTATCTGATCTTATTTTATCTAATAAAATATTTTCCTCTCATGAACGACAATTCACCAGAACCACACTGTGATATGTTCTGAGCGATGAAAATGAGTACGACTGTGTATGTTTTACGCTGGCCGGCTGACAGTCCGACATTCCAAGCTCCTGCTACGTGGCCGAGCTCCCCGAGACCATCTCCAGCTGCTCGTTGTACTCCGTGTAGAGCCTCTGCAGGCTGAGGTGGGTCCCAATGTGTGGCAGGACCGTCCGCAGCACCGAGTGCTTGTCTATGCCCTGGGGGGAGAGTGCAGGAACAGATATACTGAGAAATTGGGTCTGGGATTTTTCATATGTAATAACCTTTCACAATGTCACAACATCTAATCATGCGTTTAGGTTAGGGTTTGTTGCTTAACGTCCAACGTCAGCACTATATAGGCTATATTGTGGACTGGTCCCAGGACTTAAGTTTGACAATTTTACGTGCTGTCACACAGTTAGGGACTCCTGTATGAACAGGTGACTTTATACTGACACCCATCCAACCAGTAGGGGACGAAATCGGACAAATACATTTTTGTCATGCAATAAAATTTTGTTAAAAACATTCCTTATTTTGCTGCAATTTAAAATGTAAATAATTCAATAATCCTTTTTTCATTAACAGGTAGGGGTTATCTCTTAATATTTATAAGTTCATAACAAAAACATTTCAGCTTTTTACCATGAAAAGACGACCATATTGTCACCTCACTTCTATAATGGCCTTTCTCCTTTTTAAAGTACTCTAAATCTTTAATATTTGAGAAATGAAATTGGACATTACTCCACTAAAGACGATATGGTGCAATGCTTTGGCGTAACTAATACAGACATCAACCATGATATGGTAAATTTGTTCTGATACGACCATATTGTCGCCTCACTTCTATAGTGTCCTATCTCCTTTTTAAAGTACTCTAAATCTTTAGTACTTTCTAAATGAAATTGGACACTACTCAACTGAAGAGAAGATATAGTGCATGCAATGCTTTAGTGTAACTAGTACAGACATCAAGCATGATAAAGTAAATTTGTTTTCATAGTGAACAAAGAGCCAGCCTGGCTTTCCCTTACCAGGACATGCTGTGACCAGATCTGCCCTCTCCGTGACTTGTACAGCGGTCCAAGCAGGTCGTCACACACCTCCCGCAGCTTGTCCTCCACACCTGGCGGTCAAGCAATAATAACATTTAGAAAATAATCCTGCCACAGATTGTTAAGTCAATGTTCCCTTATTCGTTCAGTTATTTTTTCCACACAAATGTTAACCTGGCCACAGAGTGAATTTTTGTTATGAATTTAATTTGACACAGATCATTAAATTTAATGTTTCCTTTTTGTTTGTTGCTCTTTTTTTTTACATAACTGTTACCCTTTTTTGTTTTACCATCAATATTTAATTTTGAATAAACAACACCTTTTCTATTTAAAATAATTTTAGGACAAGAAAAACGTGACTTTTTAAATGTTGTTAAAAATCTATTTAAAACCAAAAACTATTAATTTTTATTCAAAAACACTGTTTGCATTATTTGTTGATAACCTTCCTTTCTTCTCAGAAATTACACTTACTGCCTCTAACATTTTTAAAGTTTCATATTTTCCATTATTTATTAAATTTGTATCATAAATAGTATACATTTATATGCTTTATGTCCTTAAGTCATGAAGTTTTAACCTGCAAAAATTATTGTCTAGAAACTTGTTACTTAGATAAAACATAATTACTACCAGCTTCTTTCTAAAATTACAAATTGCGTGTCAAATAAAAAAAAAGCAGCCTTGAACAAAATCTACAAATCATAAGGTCATTTAAAACAAATAAAAAATATCTATGTAGGAGAGAAATTTTTTCCTGATTTGACAAGGAGGATTCTTGAGAGTCACAGTTCTCAACATTAAAGCTTGACAACCATTTACATACCACCATTCAGAGACAGAGAAGGGATACCCGGATATCTCTCTCTGGAGCTCACATGTCACTGATACCGACATAACAAAGTGGGTACAAGGTAGTCTGATCCTGCATCAGAGCCCTGGATGTCTTATGAGAAGGATCTTATACTAAGCAACCTGGTACCCTGCACTTGATCAGCTACACATTCAAACCCTTAATTACACCAGGCAAGGCTCTATCCCCTACCAGAACAAACATTTTATCTGGATCCCTGTGTCAGGCAACGTGGAATTGGCAGCTGAGGCTCTTGAATCACGACAAAAGTAAAGTGCGGTGAGGAAAGTAACAGTAACCTAGCTGAGAAATGCTCTTTGCCTTGTACAATCAAGACCCTGACTCTTGGTTGGTCGACGCTCTGTCAAGAACATGGGACCAACTGCTTTACTTTTATAGGCATCAACCATCATTGTACATAATTATATAAATACAAACCTTCCCGCGCCAGGTAGCGGATGTATGTTTCCAACCAGAACTTGAACTCGGACGTTGACCGCAGGGCCAGACTAGAGGCTACCTGTGACTCCAGGTGACTAATCGTGGCAGTGTGCTGGACACCCACAGTGGACTGGCTTGATCTGGACACCTGCTCCTTTAGTCTGCAGGTAAAGTAAGAGTCAAATCAAATATCTTTTGCCTGTGATGAAAAGAGAGCTTGTTTCCAAATATTAATAAACACATTCTGCACAGCAAGTCTATTGGGGCTGCTCAGATTTTTATGACTCTTAAATCATAAATCAGTGTGTGTAGGAAAAAAGATACCGAAGTTAAAGGTGATGTGTAGTAAAACTGTTTTAAAAAAATTTGCACTAAAAAAATGAACTAAGCACAATGAAGTTTGGGTAATCAGATGATTTGTTTCATTTCTTTTTAAAATAATAACTGGGTTAACCAAAATAATAATTTTCAAACCAAAAACAAAAAAGAACTTTGTCTAAAGAGGTATTTTTGTTTTGTTGTTATTATGCCCCAATGCATTCACCCCAAGCCAAATAACACCATAAATTGAGAACTGATGCCACTTGGACGAATAAGAGAAATGTGCGAAGTGATCTTACAAAATTAGGTATACTGTATCCCCGACATGTTCGAGAAATTTTTCAATGCTTAGATTAAGGCAGAAAATATGACCAGAAATGCTAAACTTAATTGAAATTTTGTGCCCATTTTTATAACGATCCTTGATACATGTCCTTTTTTTTTTGCTCAGTCTGAACAACAACGCAACTGATTTTGTGAGAGATGCCACAGTTATGTAAGTGCTCACCTGAAATGTTTCTGCAGGCTGCTCAGTGGTCCCATGGGTCTGGATTTAGAAGGCGCGCTCTGAGCATAGTTTGAGTTTATCTGGAGGCCATCGTCTCCGCCACTGGCAAGAACCCTGCAGCAATGAAAGTTTTAAAGTCCAGTCAAACTCACAGCACGATGTCAATGTTATAAATTATTATGCAATTATCCATTGAATTGGATACACGGCCTGCTTTCCTTAATAGCTAGAGGCATGGCATTCCCAGAATTTTTTACAATCTATATTTCAAATCAATCAAATGGGAAACAACATTAAATGTGAGCTACAAGTACTTTAAAGCCTTTTTATCCGTCTCCTGCATTTAGACAAAGTTTATTTCAAAAGTCTTCAGTACACCATGAAAACAATTTGATCTATGATTTCATTGATCTAGATAAAAAAATGGAAATAAAAATAATTATTTCTGCAGCTTTCCATTGTCGCCTTGAAACACCTATTCCATGAGGGGAGAGAATTGATATTTTAGGTTGTGAATCACTACCTCTCCCATTTGTTCAAAGTAGGAAACATTAACCATTTGCTTCTTAATCTTTTGTTTGCCCCGGTTCCAAATTCAACACTATATAGGCTATATTGAGGATGGATCCCAAGACTAACGTGTGATAATTTTACAATCTGCCACACAGAGAAAGTACGGGGATACCATGACTCCAGTCATGTTATACTGACACCGACCTAACCAGTAGGGGGAGGATGACAGACGCAACCATCTGAGTGAACAACAACAACATGGTCTCATGCTCACCAACACCCGACATCTGTAGAGAAGCAGTAAGACTTCCGACTGGCAAGCAACACAATAGGGACACCCTGCGAGGTCAGCATGACATCCACCACTGAGTCTTTCCCTGCAGAGATGTAAGCACATGATAATAAATCAGTAGCGTTCTTTTCTCGGACTGTCTGTGTCATGTTTAAATAGTGTTGGTCCCATCCTCTTGTCAGAGTGTTGGAGTTGTTGTTGTTGTTGTTGAGTTGGTTTAACGTCCAACATCAGCACTACATAGGCTATATCAGAGTGCTGGAGAACCAAGAGTCAGGGTCCTGATTGTACTAGGCAAACGACAGTTGTGAGGTAGGCTGCCATGTTTATATTAAATGATTGCAGAAAGAAGAGCAAGAAAAACAACACATGCCAATGGAGATAAAAGTTTTAAAGTCATCGATGATTACAGCATTACAAAGTTGCATTTGAATTCAAATTAGAAGTTCAGGATGTCCACATAACTACTACCATAATTATAATATATATTTTCATAACTCAAAAACACAACAGAAAAACTATCATTTTCTGATTGGAAAAAACAGCAGATGAGCTCACTAAGTTTCAAAGTAAAGTACTGTAAAACATTCTATCTATGATATGTTGAATCAATATTTTTTATTTGATTTCTGATATAAGTCATTAACAATGAATAAAAAGGTCTTTTATTACACCTATAGAAATACAAATGCCCCACTAAAAGTTTTATATGTACCGCTAAAAAAACCTCATTGTTTACTGGTGACTACAAATTTGTAAAGTACAATGACATACCTGTGAGAAATGCACCTAGTGATTCGCCCTTGATATCTACCTTCAAAGTCTGGAAATTCCTGGTCAACATATAGAAAGGCAAAAGGGGAAAAGGTTTTTTTTTATCTGAAGAAATGTGGCAAAATCAACGATAAAAATTAAAGATCTTGACACAAAAAAATTTGATTAATAAAGCATATTTCTTTATCAAACCTTTGTTTTAGTATAACATGTCAGAGGTGAAAAAAAATTGTCTGAATCAGATAAGAGTCATGCAAAGATATGAAAATGGTAATAGTCTTCATGTTCACAATAAACTGTTACCTAAGTCAATATTATTTATTTGTTGTTTTTTTTTTTTTTTTAATATACCTATTCTGTATAATTATAACCACCAGTCTGTTGAAACACTTTTTAAGACAAAATTGTCTGACTTATGGCGATATCACACAAAAAGCTTAACAAAGAGACTTAGAAACTGACCACACGTAGAGATGACCCCTGGCGGTCACAGCGAGCAGGAAGTGACCTGAGCATGTGAAGAATGCTGGGGGTGCTCCGATGGCCAGAGGGGGCATCAAGCGTCTGCCACCAGGGGTCAGCACTGTGACGGTACCGTCAGCGCAGGCACACGCCACAACATATCTGGAATTTCAGAAAGCAAAAGTTCGAGCTTAATTATGTACATACAATCATGCTCATGTATGAATGAATGCTTTCTTATTTTCTATTTCCCATGTTACATTCAATCTTTAATGAGATTTGCATGTAAAAAAGCGCCATGAGCTGAGTTTATTGGATATGGCGCTCTGCAAATCATCTCTATAATTACTAGCATTTTGAAATAGATATGGTTTTTTGAAAAAATTGTCAAAACATTGGTTGGGTCTATAGATTTCTGGTGCACACACTGTCAGTGATTATGTTCATAACAGCAAATGAAAGAGTCAGTGGGTTTAACTTTATACACAAGCTAGTTTAGCTGATATTTTTATCTGCTCCAAAAAAAATGTAAAGGGACAGAACAAAATTTTGTATCTACCATAGATATCAGTATTGGAAAAGATAAAAGTAGTCAAGAAATTTAACTGCTTAAATATAGTTTTGATCATTCAAAATCTCCACGCCCTAACTTGTTCACACAGCTGAAGCATAGGAAGAGTTATAGGCCTTGATGCCAATTTCCGCAAAATTCTTATTTGTAAACATACTATTTATAAAGGAGAAAAAAGTATAGTTAAAGTGGATGAATTTTTTTTTTCAATTAATACATCTGTATTGGAAAAGATAAGAAGACAATTTTTTTTTTAACTTTGACCCAGCAAAAGGCATTAAATTATTGTTATTATTATTATTATTATTATTATTATTATTATTATTATTATTATTATTATTATTATTATTATTAT
>RQTK01000027.1:944848-1028152 GCA_003991915.1 Elysia chlorotica | reverse complement strand
AAAAAGAGTTAAATTTTAAAATAAGTAATAAAATCAGGTAGAGCAATTTATTATCTTATTCATAATATACAGTGTTTTAAAAAATTGCTATGGCTTGATAATATTCAGAACATCCTATTTCTTAGGCAGAAAACAAAAACAAAAGATACAATTTTGAGTCTTTATTTTGAATATTTTATGTCTGTTTTTTTATTCATAATCTACAGGTAAACAATTTAAAAATATTTAGTCATGACCCATCCTTTATTGATGTGAGAGGAAAATAATTGTATCGCGAAACTGTCAATGCTGAAGAAACTACCTACCACTTTAGACGTGGATTTTCCTATTGACATCTCGGGCAGCTGAAAGTCCAATGCAGAAAAACCCACTCTGCTTTTTTCCTGGTAAAGGAGAAAGTGGGGGAAACAAATATTATTACGCAGAGCTTGTTTGCTCTAGCGGCTGGAGTTAAAGCAGGCAGTTTCAAGTTCCAAACATGCTCTAGACGTCCTTTAATTTAATTCAGTTCTGAATTTTGATAGTTTTAGGATCAATAGCTTGTAAAGATAAAATGATTAAACCTATAGTTACATAAGTCAAAAGCTCTCATATGACTTAAGAGCAATGATCTGATTCTAAAAAGTTGGCCTTTCAAATGAAACAAAGGTTCCCAGTCTGATACTTACTCTGCAAGGTTTATCTTTCAAAAAAATTCTCTTGTTGCTCTATAATGACAAAGCGTTTAACATTAACTGGGCCACTACACATGCACTTGAGGGCAGGGCAGGAGGTAAGGATTTCAACAAATCTTAACACTAAAAAAACTCTCTGATATCAACTTTTCCCAAGAATTGCGCTGTCCTGGTGTTCTCAAAGTTGACAAAGTGTCAAACTCTACCTGTGACATTACACATGCACGTAAGAATAGGACAAACCTTAACACTGGAAAAAAACCAATCTGTGCCACTACATATGCACATGAGGATTTCAACAACTCTTAACATTTGAACAAACCCTGTCTGTGCCACAACACACGCACATGAGGATTTCAAAATTTCTTAACACTAGAACAAACCCTATCTGTGCTACTACACAATCATGCACATGAGTATTTCAACAACTCTTAACACTAAAACAAACCCTGTCTGTGCCACTAAACGTGCACATGAGGATTTCAACAACTCGTAACACTAGAACAAACCCTATCTGTGCCACTACACATGCACATGAGGATTTCAACAACTCTTAACACTAGAACAAACTGTCTGGAACCAACTTACAGCAGCTGCCAGGGAATGTGCTGCAGGTCCCACCAGGCTCGCCAGTGCTGGCGTCGTGATCAGTGAAGATCTCTGCGTGGAGGTCGTGAGATCGCCTTCCACCATCTCCCCGACTGCCTCAGCAGCCGCCCTCGCCAAAACGGCCTCACGGGCGGCCTGGTCAGACTTGCTGGGCCGGCCACGCTTCGCGTATCTGGAGAAAATAGATGTTGAGTTGTTGTTGAGTTGGTTACTATATATGGTTGAGCACTATATAGGCTCTATATTGTGAACGGACCCCAAGACTAACGCCTGACAATTTTATGTGCTACTACAACTGAGACAGGACTGGGATGCCATGACTCCTGTCTCAGCCTGTCACATTATACTGACACCGACCCAACCAGTAGGGAACGCAATCGCCAGGACTCGAACTCTGACCTTTTACGTCGGAAGTCGATGTTCTACCCCAGGACCACCGCGCCCCCCTAGAAAATAGATAAGAAGTAGAAGAAGTAGAGCAGTGTGGTAGTGCTGGAGTTAGAGCCTTGGCTTCCAGCTTTCAAAGCAGATGATTGTTACCCGTTGTGTCTGAACTATTTTTTGCAACTATCACAGTCTTTGCCAATGTGCAATTAACATTGAATGGACAATACAGGTTTATTGCAGCATGTTATGGGTTGGTATGATGGCTGAATGTATAAATGTGTAGTTGGCCATGATAGGCATTTGATTCTATTTATTTGTATTCCCTTTCAAATAAAGCTTTTATGAATGACACACCAGAGTGACTGAAGTTTGTTATGACCTCGCTCTTTCAGTCACATTTTTTCCTACAAGTTGGTGTCAGTATAATGTGATCCTTAAAGTCCCTGGTATCCCACAGTGGGATCCTGTTGTCTGGGAACTTTCTAAAACCTGGAAGACATTAAACTAGGAGACACTAGGAGACATTGGGAGTCATTAGGAGACACTAGACTAGAAGACACTAAACTAGGAGTCATTGGCAAACTAGACTAGGAGATATTAGAAGAACTAGACTAGGAGACATTAGACTAGGAGAACTAGAGTAGGAGACATTAGGAGACACTAGACTAGGAGACATAAGACTAGAAGACACTAGGCTAGGACACACTAAACTAGGAGACAGACTAGATGGCACTGGATTAGGAGACATTAGACTAGGAGACATTAAACTAGTCAACACTAGACTAGGAGATGGCTTCAATATCATTGCCCAGAGGTTTGGTCTGGTGTTTCTTGGTTTCTCAAAAATCTCTGCCAGCAAATATTAGATTATATTGCAATTAGGCCCCAAGACATTATGTGCTACCACACAGAGACAAAGGGGGGATACCAAACCACTTCTGTCTTTCCATGTCACTATATAGATAAGAGGTCTTGAAGAATATTCTAATCTTCCAATAATTCTTAACTGCTGAACACCGTCATATTAATCATGTTAATAAGAGAAGCCATTAACCAAAAAGCTATCAAAGGTAAGCTAAAAAAATTATTATCAAGCTTTGCATCCCCACGGTATGGATGCCACTCCTTTTAATTTGTGTGAAAATTCTTGAAAACATTTTTATGCTATCAGAAGAAAAGGCAGCAAAATGAACTTCCATACGTTGATAGATTTATCAAAAAAATGCATGTTTTATTGTAAAAGTCAAAGCAACACCTCCACCCAAGAGCTAGAATAATGCTAGTGCTTTAAAAATACATCTGGGTGACACAGTTAAAGATCTTAAAAAAAAAAAATTCTTGTTGACCACATGATCCTATATTCTTACACCTGTCCATGTTAAAAGATAAAGCAAGATCTTAACACAACACTTCCTGATCTCTTTAAACCATCCCTTCAACTCCGCCACTGAGTAAAACTATTCCAAAGGTGGCAAACAAATGTGATCTTTAGAGATTGCAAAAAACAAATTTGGTAAAAACAGAAATTTTGCATTGAGACAAGATGGACAAAGAATCTTGATTTAAAATTGAATTTTCCTATACCTGTATCTCTTGAGTGAAAGCTTTCCCGGGGTTAACCGAGACTTCAGCTTGTCTTTGTCTTTCCCGGATGGTGTGTATTCTTCTCTGTCTTTTTCAGCCCCTTTCTCTTTTAGTTTAGATTTATCTGATGACTTTTCCGCTGATATACTCCCTGCAGCCTTAGAAGTGTCGGGAGTGAACTGAGGGCTGGGGGGTCTGAGCACAGGACAATCAAAAAAAAAAATGAATTAATGTTTATGAGCATCTTCTCTTTGTTTTTTGTTTTTCAATGGTAAAGAACATCAACAATATTTAAATTGTTTAAGACATGTCTTTTCTGTCTTTATAGGACAACATTTATTATCTTTTGTCTTTAAAATTTCATTAAGTTAACCATAATTTTCAGTATGCATTTCTACGAGCTATCAGATGCACTGAAAGGCAAAAAAAAAAATGAAAAATTTAAAACAAAATTAATAAATTGTCTTTTTTCTTTTAATCAAATAAGGATCATTATTTTTTAAACAGGTAAGTTCATTAGGTTAGGTGAGATTCTCCATATAACTATTATAAGGGAAAAGCAGATTTACATTTGATATGAAATCCATTGATGAAATATTTGTTTTGGCAAAAGAATATGATTTTTGACCGACGGAACTGACTGTCTTAAAATACCTTTGCCCTTTCAGATTTCTTCTCCTTTGGTTTACATAAAAAACAAAAAGATCTTTTTGAGAAGAAAACCTACATTGGAGAAGGCTCTACTTGCATTGGTTCTTTCTCTGGTGTCTTCTCATTCACAGCTTTCTGAGCCTGGAGGAAGAGAGAGGCAAAAAGGTGTTTCAGTACCTCCAAAGTCTTCACATAATGATTTTCAAGACTATGTCAACTTATAATGCAACCATAATTTTGATGTTACCAGATGAAAATGTTGACAGCTTGCAGTAATTCCTCTGAACAATCGCATTATTGTATAATTTTAACTCTCACTCCGGTTGTAAACTTGTATAGTGATGATAAGTAACAACATGACTTTAGAAGTTTTAACTGTCCTGCGTTAAACATACAGTATTAACAGTTAACTCATTCAGTATGCAGATCACTTGATTTCAACTCATTTAGTATAAGGCTGTGTGACACATTGGAGAAGAAAACTCGTAGACTTGCCTGTGCATCTTTGGTGGAATGTAAGCTCAGGGAATCCTGCACAGTGACAGGCTGCATGGCGGCGCCCGGGTTAGCCTGGGACGGGGGAGAAGGCATCGACGACATCGACTTTGAGCACGAGTTGGGCGACAGCATGCCAGGAACCGTAACTCTGTTCTGCTTTTCAACTACAATCTTGCTCTTTTCTGATGACGAATGGAACTCAATGTTTGAGTTGGAGCTGAATGGCAGCGGGACTTCCCTGTCGTACAGAAGGAGGGAGTTTGAAGGGTGTCTTTAGAATCCATTCATTCCAGTTAATTAAACTGTGTTTCGTTCTTCAAATAGAAACAATGTCTTATTTATTATCTATACAATATAAAACTTGATGGTCATTATTAATCACAATAGCAAGAAAATAAAGAAAAAGCTATTTTCTGATTCCTGTGATAAATGATACAAGGCTGCTGATGATAGAATAACATCTTGCATTGTAGGTTAATTGTTGAAACATAGCCATGCAGTACTAATACTACTACTGCTGCTCCTACAGCTGCTTCTGCTATCACGGTCTCTGATGACAATAGAAACTTTAGTAAAATAAAGTTTGATATGCTCTAGGTTCTCAAGGAAGATCCTAAATGGCAATGGGTCGCCAAAACCTGATACATGATAATGAAACAAGTGGGGGGAAAAATGTGGCCAGAGTGGTTATTCAACATGCAACTTTTTTTTAGAAGCTGTGCATTCTATTCTTGGACATCTTCAGCTCCCTTATGGAAAAAAAAATTGCTAGTTATTTTTAATTATTGCAAATTACCCAACTTCTGGCTGTGGCGCGAGGAATATCGGAGTGATTCGTCGCCTTCCGTCTGCCGTTCTGGTTTCAATTTGTTTGTCTGTCGGCTGTAAATGAAGTAACAATGTCTGAATCAATGAATCCACACATACAAATTTAGATAGTAATCAATAAGGTGGGGATAATTATTTCTTGTCCTAAATCTTAATCTAAATATAAGAGACAATAGACATTTAATCTCCATCAAAGGATCCATATACTAGCAGATCAAGATACTGGAGCCTAAAACATTATCCTTTACCTCAAGTTACCATTTGAAGGTTCAATTTATTTATTCAGTTCAATTGTTTTGTTTTTTTTATGTGTATTTCATAACTACAGAATCTAATGGATTTACAAAATGAGAAAAAGTAGTGACATTTTTAGATGTGCAGCTTCTGCATAGTCTGTTCAATTTTTTCAAATGGACAGTAGAAATATTTTAAGATATTGTAACCCAATGGACAGTTTGGCATATGCATGATGGATCATCTCAGAATTATCAAGATTTGACTTATCAACCTCTGTACCAACAGGACTGATTGCCCAAGTTGTTAGGGCATTTATAGCTTTACCAATGAAGGGTGAGCACTTTGGGCTTACAGTCTTGTTGGTGTAGAAGACGATAATGTGACTAGTTTAATATTAGCATAATTGAGGTAATCAGATTGAAACCTTGAAAGGGGTGTTATCCCCACCAGCTGACATGAAGCTGGCAGACGAAATGTTGCTGTTTTTGTTTGGGGTGCTCAACACATTGGACCCGTTTTTCTGCTGCTGCTGCTGCTGCTGCTGTTGCCGTAGCTGTTGTTGTTGTAGATTCAACATTGCTGGTGACTCGATGATTTGGCTTTTCTTGGTGGCTGCGTCGTGAAGTGACACACTCTTTCCATACACGCGTTCCAGCATGTTCATCTGAAAATGTGAGTAGTAAAATTTTTAAGTGATGTCAAGCAGCGCTGTAAAACAGCTTCAGTATACTACAAAGGTCTAACAGATCGAAGATTTAAGTAGAATTTTATGCCATCAAGTCAAACGAAAAGACTTACCTCTTCTTCCTTAGAGAGAGCCATGCCAATTTCATCAGTCGTGAAGTCCATGAAAGCCACGGAGCCATCGATGGAGCAGCTCATAAGTTCCAGCCCGCTTCGACTCCTTCACACAAAACAAATCAAGAGAAAGAGAAGATTAGGTTACCTTATATTATTCAATATTGGTTGCTTTGGTGGTTTTTTTTTCAAAATTTCAACAGGAGCCCATATAGCATTATGAAAGGAAGTTTTTTGTTCTTAACTTATAAAGTCAGCAATTTTGCTATATTGTAGACTAACCTCAAGACTAACATCTGACAATATTACTCGCTGACCTACTCAAACAGTGCAGCGATACTATGAGTTCTGTCTTGGTTATCATTTGGTTATAATTTAAAGAGTTGGTTTTATAATTATTTTCAAAAGAAGTAGAAAGCAAAAGTAAAAACAGAAGCAAAAGTAAAAACATAGACCCCCAAAACAGTACTTTTATATTGTAGAGAAAAAAAAAGATAAATAAGATGATGATTTAATGTATATGAAGTTTCTAAGATAAATTAAAATCAGCACCAAATATGCACCCAATGCTTGGCTTATGACTTCTTGATTTTGAAGCAGTTTTTTAATAGATTGATGTAGTAACAAATATTTCCATCAAAATTCAAGTTGAGGCAAAACATTTTCTGTTTCCCATATTTTCTTAAAACTTGTATATTTTTACCTTAGTCAGTCAAGCCAAAGTTTAAAACAATTTTCAAAATATTGTTTTTGATCACACATGTTTGAAATTGGCTGCATTGGAGCCAATATCACTATGTTACTTCAGTTTCATATTTATCATTCTTTTATGTTTCACTTTCACTTTTATCATCACATTTCTGGATACTTTCATTTTCAATATCCCTGTTTCAAACCAATGCCTCTGTGTTACTTCAGGTCCATTCTTAACCATTTCCTGGTTAGGTGCACTAGCAGTCACCACAGTAACAGAGGTGTTAGACCAACAGTACTATGACAGCTTCCATCTAAATAATATTATACGGCGGAGTTCTGTTATATTTCAGACTTACACCTTTACTGGTCATATAGATGTTAACATGATTATATTGACTAGGCACCTCAAATAGGCTGTTTCCTAAATCAAAGGTGATTTTTAGCCAACAAATCACCCACAAATTCCCAATGATATCCACCTTTTTTTTTTTATTCAGTAAAACTGTTTTGCTTTTAAAATTTAGAATAACAACAACAATATAACTTGAGGTAAAAAAGTAAAAAGTAATTTTTTTTTTTTTTTTGGCGACAGGTTTATGACATTTTATCTCTTATATGTAATTACAAAGCAAAACAAACAAACAAAAAAACCCAGGAGTACTTTGTTTTTTTTTAAAGAAAATAACAAAACAAAAAAACATAAAGCAGATTCTTGAATATGTTCATACACAAAAAATCCATAGATAGAAATTTCTTAGACAGAGAGCACTCTATTACTGTCGGTAATGCCTGCAATGGCTACAGATTTTAACCAACACAAATCTTACTGCTTGTTATCAATAGCCAATAGCCAATATGCAAAATTAACAGCTGTATTAAACAAAGCAAGGCCTTTCCTCTAAGAAATTTAGCTGAAGCTTATCTTTAACTTTAAAAATGTACGCCTTATAAAATCTATTTTGCTAAAAATTTTCCTTTAAGAAGTCTTTTTATTTTTCTGACGATTTTTCTCTATTAAGTCTTTCTATTTTTCTAAACAATATCCCTCATAAAGTCTATACAACTTTACCATGAGACGTCCAGAATCGAGTTTTCAAACAGGTCGTGCATAACAACAAGAGGACGTTTTAAAGCTGTCAACTGAAATAGACAATGAAAAATGGTCTCATAAAATTTTTTCATTTTTCTTATAAAGTGACTCTAAAAGGCAAAATACATAACTTCTTTTTTAGTTATTTCTTTTGAAACTATTGAATATTATTACCTTTAAAATAATCATTTTATATGAACACATTTTTTTTTTTTAATGGAGAGGGGTCTCATGTGCTAATTCTTTTTCTTCAAAGCATTTAAATACACATGATAGGTTACCAAAACAACTGAAAGAAAATGATCCATTTATTATCAAAGATGATCTTAAAAACATCATTTTGTTTGAATCATGAACGAGATGGTAAAAGTAATTAAAAACATAACATTGATATCTGGCAGGTTTTTTTTAAATGTCAATTTTTTAAATGACAAGCTCAGAAGGAAAACAAAAAAGAGCAGAGAAACATTTTGCAAAACACACACTCATGACAACAACAACAACAAAATTTAAAAACACACAAAAAAAAGACAACTGACCCATATGGAAAGAGATCTATCTTTGCTGCCAATGGCACAACACGAGCAATTTTGTATCTGTGGAATTTTAAACAAAAACACTGTATCAATAACAATGTCGTCCGATAAAGAGACTTTTGTTACATCAAATTCACTGCTTAACTAAAATCCAAAGTAAAGACCAAAAAAAAAACAACAGCACAACTGTATTCTCTGAGACTTAAATTTTACCGCACCCAGCCATCATTCTCAGGGAAACCCACAGAATGTACATCTAATCAATGATTATTCTCTTCAAGTTTGTTTCTTTATACGCTGTTTATCGTTCAACTTCAGCAGAAAGACCATGTGGACCCCAATAATAACGTCTGATAATTTTCATGCTGCCAAATAAAGATAGTGCTGGGATACCAGGACTCTTCTCTAAGCTGGTCACATTATACTGACACTGACCCAACCATAAGGAGATGAAATCAGACAAGAAAAAAGTTTGACCAACCATGGGTCATGAACCAGGGACCCCCCAATTGGAGACCAACACTCTACTACTTGCCCCAATTCTTCCCCTACTTCTCTTCATGAAACAATTAAACAAAGGGGTATTTATACAAAAATATAAACTAGGAATTTTTACTGTTATACAATAACTTCAGGCTTGTCTTGGTTCTCTTTTCTACACAGTCTTGCATCTTGTGTGTATTTTCTTCATGTAATCTTCACTTTAAGTAAGGAGATGTATTTCAAGATAGAAAAACATCCTTTTGGGCTTAAAACTGTGGAATAAAGTTTATTACCTTGTTTCCTTTTACTTGCTTTTTGAGGATTTTGGGGTTGAATCTCTGGTGAAAAAAAATTATCCGTTAACTTTTTGAGTAGCAATTATAAAAGCTAAAGTAAGAACACACAAATTTGGAAACTTCAAAGAATTGTAGTTGCTCACAGACATTACAAAAATGCAGAATTTGTTTTTGTCCGGACATGCAGGCTTGTGGAAAGTAAAAAAAAGGTAAACTGATTCCATTTTACATCTCTTTGTGATAAACAATTATTTGGCATTTACAAAGAGTCTTTCTTCATTTCCTCTGCAGGAGAATCACAACATTGTTATTGCCATGTGGTATGAAATAATCTTAAAATGGAAATTTATTCAATTAATTTGCTAAATCATCTAAAAAAAAGATTGCAAGGATTGTGGGTTTTTTTTAATAAATTCTAAAAAGGAAAGGAAACACTTAAACTTGATAACTAATGATAAAGTGACTGTTATTTAACAATCATGATTGGATATCTGTGCAGAGGATATTATTGGCGATTTTCAGTAAAACTAAAACGAAATGATGTTGCAAAGAAAGCAGCCAAGCAGTGTTTATATTTGTAAAAAGAAAAAAAAAACATCTTCCAGAGGAAAATTTTATAACGCCCAAAGAAAGACATTAGGCAGAGAAGATATGGCTGTTGAGAAATTACCACAACTGTGACTGCTTTCCTATGACCAACAAAATCCAAGGTGGCGTTGAAGCTCTCTCGCTGAATGATCTGTGCGGTGGGACCTGAGTTGTTCATTGCGTGGGCGGAGACTATGTGGTGACCGTCCGGCGACCAATTCAGTCTCAAGGTGTGAGTTGTTCCACCACACTGAAATTGGGGATACATTAAAATTTGAGGACAATGTTGATAAAAACAACAGAATAGGAATGAAATTTAATAAGTGAAATGTAATGGTGATTACAGTCTTCTCAAAATACTGATTATAGTCTTCTCAAAATACTGTGATATAAATCGCATAAGTCACAAGTGTTTGTTTATATTTATCATTGTATTAAGCTTCTAAATTCCCTAAGACTGTATTTCTTTTTTAAAAAGTATTGGCACTAAGAAAAGACAGGTGATTTTTTTTTCTTTTACCGCCTTGCTGGATAAGAAATGATCAATAATGAAAAACAATGCTATCAAGGGAGAGAAACTCACCTCCTGAAAAGGTTTAGTAATGACGACTTCTTGCTGCCAGTCCATCGTGCGCCAAACTCTCAATGTTCTATCATCCGACTTTACAAGCGCATGCACAAAAAAGGAGGATTAAATTATGAGTAGATCCAAAAATATCATCCTTTCAAAGTTTTAAATAATCAATAACTTAAAGTGGTTCAACTAAAACATTAAAAAATAAAAAAAGATATTTACAAATGACATATTTCCACATCACTTCACAAGAACACAAATTTGATATTAGATAATACAATTATCTATGATATGGGCAATATCATTTCTTCTCAGAAGCATATTAAGTTATGATTTAGTTGAACTTTAGATAAAACACAAAATTTAAATACGAAATGAGTTCTTTCTTATATAACTTCTGAATACCATTCTCTTCAGCCCCACCAAAAAAAAGGTTCTGTAAGCTATAAAGTGAGGTAATGCCGTACAATTGCAGAAGTTAAAAAATAAATAGATTAAATTAAAAAGGTAACTATCAGAGTAAGTGATTCCCTTCTTATGAAATCACAGCAGTCAAAATCTATTAAAAACAGGTTGGCGAAATATAACAGTATCTTTTCAAATACCTTTCACAAAAAATAATGTGTCCTGGTTTAAATATTTTGTGGGAAATAAATGACTTACATTTTTTTTAATTCTACAACATTATGAAACAAAAGAAACTAATCCACACGAAAAAACTGTTTTTACAATAAAGTTCCGAGTGTACCTGAGAGGCCAGGTATTTTCCAAGCGGATCCCATGTCACACCTTTGACCAATCCTGTGTGGCCTTTCAAAACTGCCACTTGTTCTGAGAAAACCCAGTGAGAGAAAGTTATGCATACAATGTAATAATTCTTTAGAATTCGTTACAAGTACAGACACAGGGATACCTATTTACAAGATTACTAAAGCTTGAGAGCAAAAGGTTTATACATTAGTATTCATTGACAAGACAATTAAATTTTTATTGAAATATTAAAGCATCTATAACACATATTAATATTCGTTTCGATAAACAATTTTTTATTTTTAAATCGGTCACAATAATGGTAATGTATTTTTTTTTAATTTGAAAAAATCAAAATGCTCAACTATTGGGCACAACAATATATAGATACAAGTATGGGTAGCATATTGGTTGTAAAAGAAAGGAATAAATTGTACTTAAATTGCAAAATAAACAAGTTGAGTAACTGCTTGTTTAAGTATAATAATGGTGATGTTGTCATATCAACGGACCAGGAAATTGAAGGGCATTCCAAATAGTCACAGTATTGTCAACACTGCAAGTTGCAAGCCAAACATCTTGAGGGGACCAGTTCAGATCAAGGACGTCTGTTAAATAAAGAAGGTGGATTTAAGAAAACAAACCCTACGAATTAACTTTATATGACTTTTTTTGTTCTAAAACATAAAACAATTCAAAGATTGAGACACAAAAGTGAAAGCAAATTATCTCTTTGCATCAGTTACCATCGATAAAAGTAGAATTTTAATTTCAAGCATAAATTACATTTTAGCTTTGCATTAATCCTTGCATAAATACCCAGCATTTTGTATTGCCTGTTTTTGAAAGCATTTCTAAATTCATAATTAAATTTCTTGTTCGAAAAAAGTCTTTACAAATCTATTGGTTTGATGTTTTGTTGTAGCTAATTTCTAAATACCAACTGATACAGACATTTATAACAAAAATGGAAGAAGGTAAAGAAATAAAGTATCTTTATTGACTATAACATTCAAAGAATATACTCACATTTTGAAAATAATACGTTCAAGAGTTGAAAATATTTCATCTCTCTAAACACATAATAGCGTAAGTCTCATTTGAAATAAAAGCTTCGTAAGGAGAGGTATGAAGTTTCTTGAAATAAATAAGTTACAATAACATTTAAATCAGCTACAAATTTGGTTCTAATTACTTGATTCCCATGGTTTTTAGTACTGGACAAAACTGTCTTTTTAACTTTTTTCCACTGTTGTGAGGGTTATGTTAGTACTTGTTTCAGGAGTTATTTAAGGAAGAGAGCCAAGAAAATAATATTTACCACCAGTGTGACCCTTGAGGGTAAACACGGGCCTCCACTGCTCATAATTCACAACACTGCCGCTGGAGCCAAAAGCCTTTGATGGCCCGGCTCCTCGACTTGTCTGCCAGATCATGACCAGCTTGTCATCACCTCCAGATGCCAGGAACTTGCCATCGTGGGACCAGCGAACACAGTTCACACATGCTTTAGAGGCGCAGGAAATACCAAGACAAGAATAATGACGTAGATTTCAACAATTTTAAGTATAACAGTGTAGTTTAAAAAGTTACAAGTTAAACAGAATGAACAGTTCTACAGAGCGTGATTCATAAAGAACGCCATTGTGTTGGCTAAGTAAGCTCTCAACAAAAGGTGACGCTACAACTAACTCCACTGTAAGTTTCAAAATGTCAAATTGTCATGTTTTTTTCAAGGTGTATTTTTAATATTTGATCATACACAATGGTATGATAAAAGTTTTGGTGCACATCTCTTTTGGTGCATTGACAGAAATATAAATATAATAAATTTAATTTCTTCACTTTAAAAAAAAAATTCTTGAATCCTTGCAGCATAACTCCGAAGACAATTATGTCTGTGGTTCTAAAACCAGAATTTTTTTTTATAAATTGAGTAATACCTTTTTTACCTGTAATCACCCTTACACCACACTGATCTCTTTTTTGTTACATATCAAAACTACTGTAATAAAAAAAAAAGCTTGTGCTTTACCCACCATAGTGATTGTTCATCTGACAAAGAATCTTTGGAACCTTCTCATCTGCTTCAAGGGCCTCATCTCTCAGAGGACCCATGTTCCATATTGTTATCTTGCCATAATCATCACCTGTAATGATATTTTTTTTTACAGTGAAAATCATCTTAAAAGATTCTTACATTATACAGAAAGGTGAGTTATAAAAAGCTGTCATACCATTCAAAGTAAAGAACTTAAAAAGGTAATCCAAATAATTTTTAAGAGAACAAAGATAAAAAATGGAAATTTAAAATCTCATCAAACATTCATGGTTACCTCAGCTTACCAATATATAAATATATACATATAAAAAGTATATAATTTTATGTAGTTCAATATTTTCAGATTCAGAATGTAACACTTATTAGCTTCATGACTTTTAATTGTTCAACGCAATTGCATCATGACCCTCTTTACCTTGACCTCCGGTGACAAAACGTGATCCATCTGGGTGAATGTCCAAAGAAAAAATTGGCTTGCCTGTTGGAATCAAACAAAAGATAAACTAATTATTTTTTTTTGTTATAACAGTTCCATGACTTTTCCTGGCAACCCAATAGTTATCATAAAAAGCTGTTTTCAATCTCTCATTCTCATCAATAAATAAATACAGCCAGGCAAACTCAGCACTAAAAACTGAGTATATATATGGAAATTAAAAAACTGGTTTAAAATAGAAATACAAAAACTGGTTTAAAATAGAAATGCCAAAATGTTAAATTATTTCTAAGTTAAATAAATGTATGCATGTGCAAAACGACCAAGTGTGCTAGCTCTGAATTGATAGTTGGTAGATATTAAGTCCACTTAAAATTAAGTTAATTCAAATTTTTATATTTATCTTTTACTTAATAGTTGTTTTGTTATACAGAAAATTAGGCCATCTGAGTTATCTCCCTTTGACAGATTTGTAGTGTAAGCATAAATCTTTGTTAGCTAATATCTCATCTTGTTAATGTTATAATTTGCAGCAGATAAAGCTACAAAAAATTCTGTTCAGCATATCACCCTTTTACAGTCCAGAAGATCTATGAGAAAAAAATGTAAGATTAAAAAAAAAAAACCCTGTGTGCGCACATATTATAATTACAGTAACAATGCTAAAAAAACGTCACTCTAACAGTTTATTCGTACGGTACATTTTATATAATACATTTTCATGACTTGTAGATTCATCTAAGCCTCTATTGAGGGCTTGTATTGAAACTAAAAAAATGCAGAAAGTCATTTATCAAGTCTTTAATAAATTAAAAATTGAAACTTCAGAAACCACAAATGATATTATAAACTTTGTTTGATCAATCAAACTGTAAGAATGAGAGTCAATGTTTCAATTTTGTTAGGCTGTGAGTCTATCTCACAAAGGCGTTACATTTCTAAGGACTTTCAGAGTAGGTATAAGGATCTATTTGCAAAACTTTAACCCTGTCTCTGCAGGGCGCCTACTTTAAGGGTGAGCGCTGCTAGGCGCCGACATTAACTTTAGGAGGTAACTGTCCGATCCCAGCTCAGCGAGGCTCCAATTTTTAGTGGGTGACTTGAGGACAGCCTTGTGACATTTCGCCACAGTAAATCTTGTCTTGTTCACTTAGGACTAAATATTTTTTTACTAAAAATATCAACCAATGAAAAGGTGCGGCTTTTCAGGTCTTGTCTGCTCCATCAGTCTTATAAATGAGTATGCTTTGAAGTATGGTAAGAAAACAGGCACACCATGAAGTGTAAAGCCTGGTTTCTTGGTGTGTTTGCTAATTATGAGGATTTCTGTGGTATAATCCTATACATGTTTAAATTGTAACTTGTAGGTAATGGTAGCCACCACCTATGTTTATTGAGAGGTGCCAAACGTTCCCCTTGACACCCAGTCACTCACAAGTGTGTTACTGTCTTAGTGTGTAATCCGCACATATAATCAGTCACTCAGTCGCCAGTAAAGCGAGCACAGTACCAAACATCTTGTCTAGTTCATTCTGTGCTTGTCTGAATACTACATTGATACTGCTAATGTACATTGTTTGAACGATGAGTATTTGAGCTAACTTATGATTTGAGAACACCTCTATTTGTCTATAGCGGTTGAGATGAAGAGCTAAGGGAGCAGGGAAGATGTAAGAAAACAATTTGATCACGCATCAGACAAGAGAGTCAAGTTGGCAGCTACTCTCTCTGATTTGAGCAATGAGCTCTATTTGAATCTGATATGACCAAAATATGGTAACGTGGGGTGTATTATTATTGTATGACATCTACTCTTTCTCTCCCTCTCTCTGTATTATGATCAATTGGCTCCAGGATTTAGAGGGTATCTACTCTCTCTGACTTGACCAATGACCTCCTATGGTGTATTAAACATAAATTTTTAATCGTTTATTGATCCCGGTATACATGTACATGCACTCACCTAGTGTCCGATCCCAATAAACTTCCAATTCTTCTTTCTAACTAAAGCTTACTTACGCGGTGCCATAAAGCAAACCATAAAAAATAGGCTTAAAAATAACCATCCATATACACCAAATGCTGTTTTTTTTTCACGTTTTAAGAAAATATGGGGTTTTATTCTTTATATTCATGTATCAAATTGAACAAATTGCCTCATGACTTCACACTTTTACTTGAAAACCCCACGAGGCACTGCAGACTTCGCAGCCACACTCCAAAATTAAATATCGGTCGTAGTGCCAGCCCCACACTCAGATAACACTCTCGGCTGATCACACACGCTAAACTTGAGTTCTTTGAGTAAAAAGTGTCATTAAACTAATGGTTTAAGTGCATCTTAGTCGTTTCCTCAAGAACTACTCTATCATTAGATCTAGATTCTAGCTAGACCTAATCTAGATCTAGAATATAAAATGCCTTTTAAACAATTTATTTATTGTAACTTCTCTTGGTAGGGCATGCTGCTCTATTTGAACTCACCATCGTGTGAAACCCAGCTTGGCTTTACCACACGCATTTTCTAATTACCAAACGCAGAAACAATATGGATTAAATGATTGATATTAGCATCAATGTACAAATAGGATCCGTGTGTTCTTTAGTTTGCAGGATTTCGTGGAAATGGTCCCGCCATTGTTTTCTTTTTCGCTACCTTCACCCCAAGCAAAATTTAGAGTGAATACCCTTATTGGGATTTAATTAAAAAGAGTAGTTTCCCTTTTTTCTCATATTCTACAGTAGTTGCCCTTAGGTGTTGACTGGAGTGGATACTGAGGTGTTTTGGACGCCTTGCGTATATTATAAACTGATTTTACAAGGAACCAAGTTTAGTTATGCTAATTTTCAAAAGTTCGTTCTTTCCTAAGTAGAAAACAAAATTGTTTCTCGAAACGTTTTGTAAAACAATGTTGCTGCTTGAAAACCAGGTCGTGAAGTGGCCGAGTGTTCATTTTTTTTTACATACTACAGCGGTTTCCATCTAAGAACTCGCTGATTACAGAACCCAATTGTTTTAATATCTGCATTCCATGTAAAACTTAATTTTTCTCTTTATTTTACAAGTTTAAGAAACCATTCATTTCATTTTTCAGCTTAAGAACCCAATTTGGTTAGAAGTTGTTTTTATTTAATTTTCCTATCTCTTAACTTTTTTTAGTCATCCAATTTTAAGTGCTTCATTTTGTGCTTTAATTGCTGAAAGGACAATTAGCACAACCCAATACGTTTATCCATATCAGCCATTGGCTTCTCTCCTGGAAATTGTAAAACCTATGTCAACAAGTGTATGATATTGAGTTTATTACATAAGGGGCCAGAAGAAAAAGCATTAGCAGTGACACCTGTGTTGAAGAGATGGCACTAAGGCAGCAGCAGCATCGCGGTAGCGGGGAGTACATGCGTACGCAACAGTTGAAGAGTTGAGTTGAGTTGGTTTAACGTCCAATGTCAGCACTATATAGGCTATATTGTGGACGGATACCAAGACTGACGTCTGACAATTTTATGTGCTGCCACAAACGAGACAGGGCGGGGATACCATGACACCTGTCTCAGCCGCTCACATTATACTGACATCGATCCAACCAGTTACAAGGGACGAGGTCGGACAGTTAAATCCGCCCATCGAGGGACTCGATCCGCGGATATCCCGATCTGGAGATCAAAGCTTTACGGCTTTTGAATAAGTGACTTCATAACAATAAGAGTGGTTTCACCTGACGTCCACCAAAGCGCTTATATAAATCAAACTTCACTCAGTCATTACACTATCAGGGACGTGGGCAAAGATGAGAGAAAGAACTGTCTCAGTGTGTGACAATCTTTTTAGGTGGATTTATCATCTCATAGCCTACGTTAAAATACCTTTGTGCTTCAAAATTATTTCATTTGTTGTTGTTTTTTTAGTTTGTGTTGGGTTTTTTTTGGGTGGGGGGGGGGGGGGGGGGGGGGGTGAGCTTACTAATGTGCCAAAGCTGGCACCAGTTAGATTCAGATTAACACAAACCCTCCGAGACTCGTAGTTACTTACGCTAAGTAGTTAAAAGACATTGGCAAAGATGAGAGAAAGAGCTGTCTCGCGGGTGAGAATCTTTTAAATGGATTTGTCATCTCGTATGTTAAGATACATCTGTAGTTGATAAATTGTTTCATTTGGGTTTGTTTTTTTTTTTGTTAATTTGCGCTTGCTAATGTGACAAAGCTGGAACCAGTTAGCTTCAGATTAACACAAGCCCTCCGAGACACACTTGTAGTTACTAACGCTAAGTAGTTAAAGGACAAATTGAATCTTGTGTATTACTTAATTGAGTAAATCTTTGGAATTATTCGTTTTGGTTTTGAGAAATACTATGAACTTATTGGGGGTTTGTTTCTTTTTGCTCCTCGCGTGCTATCTGCTAGCTATCTTTTAACATAGATTTGGCAAGCTACGTAACTTTTTACTGCTCATTGCCGTCGTTATATAAGTCGGTGTAGTTATTCGGCTGTTAATAACGGTTCCTCTCTCTATTCAAGGGAGGAGGGGGGAGGGGACGAACTGGCTTAATAGAGCGTTGGTCTCAAGACTGGGAGGTTCGCGGTTCTAATCCCAAATTTGATTGATTTCGTCACCTACAGATTATAATCTAGAAAAAAAAGATTGTTTAGGGGAAAACAAAAGGAAACCCTTCAAAACTAGTTCTATGAGATCTGTAGTCTACACGTTTTTTAACGAATCGAACTCTTCTTCTATGATTTAATAGATCCAATCCCAACTCCATTTTTTTTAATATGGCCTACTATAACTAGACAGAATAATGAATATTTTTACCAGTCAAAAATATTCCAAATGAGGAAAGCAATCTTACAGTCATCTACTGACAAAAACTTTTCGGATGCCTGACTTTTCACGCACACTGTCTCTTTATACAATAACATGTATTTGTGTTTCTCTTTGTCCCTAATTGACTTTCTCTCCCCATCCCTCTTCTTTTTATGTACCTATTTATTTTGATTGTGTACTTTTTGAAACTTGTTTTGTGATGAGACTTAAGTTATATTTGGTGTATTAGTCGAATTTATCGCAACACAAATGTATTAGTCAGCGAAAGTACACTAACAGTTATAAACTATTTACTTTGCATTGGCTCTTTTGTTTTAATTGATTCTAATAGGCTAAAATTATGCCGCAACTTTTTGTAACTTATGCCATTTTTGGCTGCAACTTTTGCCACTTTAAATCACAACTTTATGGGGGAATAGATAGGCCTTGGACCTAGCTTGTCTAGGACTGATCAGGAGTCGCGCCCCTTTGTCTAAATATAGAAGTTATTTGATAGGTGTTTGCCAAAGACTCTATTTTGGGAAGCCTAGACGTTAATCCCTCAGAAGTCTTTTAAAGATCACATGGATGCAGACAGTATCACTCCTTTTAAGGTATCTCATTGCTTGCATGTGGGCGCAACATGCACATCCCTAATGCACTGACTACAAGCACCCGTGACATAGGTCAAAGACTACAGGAACGTGAAGCACCGTGACTGATTGTTGAATCATTGAGCTGAATAAAACAACGACAAAGAACAAGTAAAAAACAACCCCACTCTTTTAGACAGCATAGAGGAACATGAACATATTTTTATCACTGGGATCTGTCAATTTTTTAGGGTGATAAAAACTCAATACGTAGGCCTATATCTAACATGCTAATCGCTATGCATCTCAAACACAAAGAGGTAAATGCACCATCTTTTTTTTTGCTTTCAATATTTTGTCATTTATTGGGAATTTGCAAATAAATAGACATGTATACATAAATAATCTTTATGATGAACAAAAGAAAAAAATGACATGAACTAGACTTGAATATAAACTAACAAACTAAATTCTACCTTGCAATGTGAAGTCAATGATCTTTTCAATAAAATTGAAATGAATTGTACTTTCTCTTTACCATCAACACTTAAATAGAGACCTCACATCAATTGACAAAATTGTAGTACATTTGTTATCATTATAACAGTGAAAAAAAAATAGTAAAGATGCAATTGAAAAAAAAAAAAAAAAAAAAGAAAAAACTCATTTCAAAATTATAATAACAATAATGATAATAATAATAATAATAACAATAGGAGGAGGAGGAGGAGGAGAAGAAGAAGAAGAAGAATAATAATAATAATAATAATAATAATAATAATAATAATAAGAAGAAAAAGAAGAAGAAGAAGAAGAAGAAAAAGAAGAAGATAAAAAAGAAGAATTGAAATAATGAAAACCATAATAAAAAAAATAGAAGGAATGAATGTGACAAGATGGTTTTAGAGGGTGAAGACAGAAAACAGAGTAGTTACATAAGTTATCCTCATCAGCAACACCAACCACTAAGATCGAATCATTAATGATAACAGGTCATACAATAATTATGTTTATTGCACCATTTCACACAAAGTCAGTATATTTCACTCAGGACCAAACCAAAAAGTATATTTCACAAGACAAGGAATGAAAAACAATCTTTTTAAATCTGGCAGCCATCCCAAAATGTAATGGAACATTAAATATGACCTTTAACAATTAGATAAGAAACAATGCATTCCATTTATCAAAAATGTTTCTTTGAAAATTGGTAATACAGTGAAAAACAAAGTAACGAAAAGGTCCAGGCAATAAAAATATTTCCTTATTTCAGGTGACACATACAACATCTCTTTCAGGCACATAAACTTGTTATTTACTTTCAAAAAATGATATTCATATGGGGTCCATTCTGCAATGGGTACAAAGAAGCGTAAAGTAATTAAAAAATATGGTAAGAGATTTCCTGTGCACATAATCTCCTACAAAATGCCTTAAGCAAATTAAATCCATGTTTCAGAAACTGTTAATGCATACACATTGTACGTTGCTAACAGAAGACCACAGATTTTGTTTAGAAGTAATTAGTAGAGTGGAAAAATGGTTAATTTCACTAGAGAAATTCTATAGTATCAGTTTTTTGGAAGAGAAAAAAACACATTAATTCAATCTCAAGTTGGAATGTAACACCTCTTTTTCTATTTCCTTTCTTTTTTTCTTTTTGGGGGTTATCATGTACATATATCATGGCTACCTGGGCTTTTTGACTACAATGATTTTACTGATAAAAAACAACAACAGATAATCAATATTTTCCAACAAATAGTAGAATTGTATGGACATATGCATATACATGTTTAGACATCCACAGAAGGAATCAACTAGGAGCATACATGTACAAACTGAAAAACAGAGAATAAGTGTATATTAAAAAAATGAGTGTTTATTTAAATCTAATCATCATATTGGCATTACTCACTACACCAGATGAACTTTATACACATTTGCTTTGATCAAATACACACACTCATCACCATATAAAGAGAATACTATAAATTAAACAACATATGTAGATTTGTTAATGGAAGTATTTAAACCTTGTGACGCTAATCAAAATCTACAAGCTGTGAGAATCGTTTACTGAATTATATACAATAGCATATGGATCTAATATGGTACTCAACTTATGAAGTGTAATGCTAAAACAACCAGAGCACACACAAAAAACAACTACATTTCTCTCAATTCCAATGTCCATTTCATATACTTCCTAGCAATTCAAGAACACGCCTCAGTAGGTAGTAGATTAATCCTTGTTGACCAGCTGAGAGAAAATAAAATATTAACGCAAATCATTTTTCTCAGTCTCACGCATATCATTTTATTCAGTATCTGTTACAACAATATTTCTTCTACAACAGACAGCAATCCAGAACGACCCCCACATGTCTACGATTTGCGGTACTCTATCCTCTCTACTTTGACCTCTTCATCAATCAGCTTGTAGATGTAGGAGACAACAGTCGATTGTTGGATGTCAAGGATAACAAATGATGGAATCACATTGCTGAAATCAAAGAGAAATACAATAATTATATGACTCATATGATATTTTAATCCAAGAAACAAATGAGAAATTCTTGTAAAAAAAAAATTGTGTTTTTGTCTCACTTGTGCAAAAAATGATGAAAATTTTGGAGCATAGGAATGTGTAAGGAAAGTGATAAAATCTACACATAGCAGGGATGCCACTAGGTCCTGGCGAAATTTCCTGGAGCTGAAAATTTTCAAGATTTTCGTCCATCTGGAGAGGCTCTGAGAAGGTCCCTGATAAATGGTTACATTACCGGAAATATAAATACGGCGGCATGGCAAACTTTGCAGAATTTTCGGAAAAAGTGTTATCCGGACCTTGGACTCGGATAGAAAGATTTCTAAAAAATATGGAGCCAAATCATGTTTATGCAAAAGTGGCATCCCTGACATAGTACTGAAAGAAGAAAATTAACAAAGAATATTGACAGAGAAAAAAAAAAAAAGGTTGGTTAAGACTTCATAAGTGACAATTATTTAGAATTGATCATAAAATGATTTCAACCTTTGAGTGGTAGAGGTACGGCTGTAAAAAGAGCTGAAATTTCTTTCCGAATGACTTTATTCATAACAAATTTTCACTGACTAGTAAAATAAAGTTTTAAAAAATCTAGTGAGAGCTTTAGTTTTGATATTACAGAATTGTTATCATGCTGAAACAAAAACATTGCAGATCTAAAAATAAATTGTTAAAAACCTTGAACCCACTCAGGAAAACAATTAGCAATTACCTGTCGAGAGGATTATACGAGCCAGTAGCCGAGCCTGGGTTGAGGAAGAACTTTCCCTCGTGCTCCATGGCCTGGAACTTGTGTGTGTGGCCAGAGATGAGGATGTCCACATCGAGCTGCCGCTGGACCATCGCCAAACTCTCGATGTCGCCCCAGGGGACCACCTGGTGTCCATGGCACAGTCCGATGCGGAACTGACCAACAGTGACCACCTTCTGCTCGGGGTAATTCAGATTCTGCAAGAAACAATTTTTTGTTTGTTATAGAAAACAAAAATATATACAAATAAATGTACTCATTAAGGCCAACTGGATCATCAATTTTATTACTGAACCTTTTGCATACAGCGTCATAGCATATTGGTTAACAAAACACAACACATTGAGAAACCTTTACTGAACTCTGATCTGCAAACTTTTTTTTCTACCTGATAATCCTAAAATTTACTATAAAATGGCATCACTGATGTAGCATTCTTTTATTTTTATGGTGTACATTATGTTGCTAGAACAAATTAAACAAAAAGTAATCCTTGAGCAGTTTCATGCCCCCTTAATTATATCTCAATGAAAATGAAACAAACTTTTAAAAAAGACGAGCCAACCAGCTGAGATTCAGTCTGAGACCTCTGGCTTTCAACCCAGAGCAATAATTGAGTTACTGGTGTTTCCAATATGGAATTAGTAAACTGAGAAAGTTGGTTGAAGAGTGTATCTAATGTCAGGCCCTATTTATCAATATAACCGAAGACCATATATTTGACTTTCCAGTTCTCTAAGTCATAAGATAGATCAGCCCTCCTAATAAATAATCAGATTTAGTTGCCAGTACATAACGGAAAGAGAAAAAGTGATATTAACACATTTGCTGAGGATGGCTAATCTGCTATTTGCCTCAAAACTTTTATAAATGCCCTATCTTAAGGAATTTCATTTTTTGCCTTAGCTGCAAAACGGTCTAGTTTAATAAATATTTATAATTTTAAAATGTACGTCAGTAATGTAATGTAATAGGAATGTCACAAGGAATAAAAAAAGATCAAGACAAAAAAATATCAGTCCAAATAAAAAACTCTAAGCCACTCGAAGACCTTAGATAAAACATGATTGACTAAAGCGGAAAGATGCGTAGCAGGAATAATGTTATATATAGCTCTGACAGAAAAACCTTTTTGTCATCTGAATTTAATTTTTTACCTCATCAAAATCTCCTCGGACAACATGCACATCACTGGCTAATGTTTTGAGGTAGTCAAATGATTCCTTGGTGCAAAGGTTGCCTGTACATAGAATGTGCTGGATCTTGCCTGGCACCAAAAGTTTCTTGAATCTGCCTGGGACCGAGTTGCATCTGTGAGGAATGTGAAGATCGCCAAGAACTAGCACCAACTGTAAAAAAAAAAAAAATCAATAGGAGAAACTTATAAATCATTTAATACGCAAATCTATATGTTAAGATTGGTCTCCACTTACTCTCACAATCTCCCTATGATTTAAAAGCCAAGTTGAATTTTCACCTCAGACTCAATGAACTAGCTTACAGTTACATTTTCGATAATTTAATCCAGTACTTCTATCTGGTGTTGAGCCAAACACAACTCCCATTCCTTTATCAACAACTTTCCCTCTGTCTCCTCTTTCCCATCCCAGTTAACGAGATTTATAAATCTTTTAAGGCAAAAAACACTCAGATCTCTTGAAGGATTCCTTTTCATACCCAACTTTGATCAATTTTCAATTTTAATGAAGTATGACATATTTGGTATAAATCACATTCTAGTTTAAACTTTCAGGAATATGAAAATGATACTAATATGAGCAGCAGACCCTCAGTTTCCGTGAAAACTGACAACGAAGAGAGGTAACTACAATTTTGGGTGGAAAATTTTAATTGAACTTTATATAATGGTCTGCACCGTGCATTTAACTTTAAACCACTCCTTGTACTGTAATGACATAGTCATTTGACACCTAAATATCATATAACAGGTTATTCTTGTAGAATATATATTGAACATAAGGATTAAAAAAAAATATCACACCCAAAGTATGTATACTTTCAGAATGCCTTATATTTTTAATGTGAAATTGAGTAGAACTCAGATAAGTCTGTCTATTATTAAGACGAGAATTAAATGAACATAATTGCCCCCAAAGTTCACCATTTCAAGTGATATTAAAGGGACGACGGCTTTTACTTTTCACTAGTTTTTTTCTCTGCACATTGCTGAAATAATAACTTAATCTGAGGTGTCAGATTAAGTGGTACCCTTCATCTGTGTCATGTAACACTAAACAATTCTGTAATATTTAGAAAACGGGAAGAAATAAAATAGGATAGTATAATAGGAGAAAAAAAAGTTTAGTTATGCTATCAGCGAAAAAGTTTCCTTGATCCATTGTTCGTCTAATTCAAACATGTTTGTGGTTGCATGAAAATCATTATATTTTGGTACATATTCTGGCTGTCTTTGGTTAAAATTTATACTTTTTTAGAAATAATTCTACATCTATAAATTGTATCATATTTATAAGTAACCCAGGATTTCGAGAAACGACGAGTCGGTTACGGGCACGCCCACTTGCCAGTGACAGTTTCAACTGAGGTGAAATCAAACTTTGATGAACACTTGAATTAGATCAATGCATGGTTCCATGTTTTAATTACCATTTTTCAAAATATATCTAGTCCAGTGTGTGAGAGGATAGCAAATGACCGTGAAATTAGATCAGGATGAGCACCAAGTGTTTCAATTTGAGGTTTGGATCATCAAAATCCCAAGACTGCAAAGTGATTTCTGAAACCGGAAATGTAGAGTAAAAGAATAAACAATCACATGCCCATGGAGGAATTTTTATTTCACATTTTTCTTTTCCATGAAGTCTTCTAATTTTTGAAAAATATTCCTAGTTGAAGATTGATTTTACGCAGCATCACATTAAAAATAAATTTTGGTTTCTAGATCAAACACCCAACGATGACTAATTTTACATGCACTGTCATTTATCACTTCAGTTTTAATGTAAAAAAATCAGTTTATTCCCTTTGCTTGTTTTTCTGTCCATTTTTAATACGATACAATTAAGATGAGATAACTCTCATATGCAACCATAAAACATGGCGCGGCCTGCAAAGTTGTTATGGAAATAACAAGTAAACTTATACTTGTCCATTTAAATTACTAAAACGAAATATTCGACGTAATGGTTTCTACTGTTTTCATTTTTAAGATTAAACATGTCTTTCAAGTGTACTATTCCAGGAGTATCTCTTAAAGGTAAGAGTAGAAAGCCATTGACGTCAGTAATTGTGGTAATAATGGTAATGGAAGTAGATCTGATAACTAATCTTTAGTAGCAATGATGGTGGTAGTAGTAATAACGGCAAGTAATGTTTAATAGTAATAATAATAATGTAATAATAAGTAGCAAGATACAAAAATAAGATAAATATTAACTCCTGCAGACGTAGTAGTAATGGCTATGGTGGGTCGGTGGTGGTTGTAGGAGCTACAATAGCCGGTAATCTTGGGAATGGTGGAGCATTCCGAACAACAATGCTTAATAGTAAATACCATTAGGTAATACTCCCAGTTTTAACCAGCTGCACCTCTTTCATTGATCTCCCTCCTCACCCCTTCTAAAAAGTAAATTAAATGTATAAACCTAATACCTGCCCCCCCCCCCCTAACGTAGAATGGAATGTCTGTCTTATGTCTCCCTCTATGATCCTCTCTTTCCACTTTACAACCTCCAAAATTAGGGAACCCCATACATTTTAGGACCAGCCTCGTAGTAATAGAATTAACTAGCATAGGATCTGTCATGTCTTGTCTTCATCCTGAGCTTTTGTCTTCTGTCAAGGCCGCCTGTCGCCGTATAGGACCCTCTAGGGGAACCTACTACCAAGCAGATGGGGGGCATGTATCATTTTTATTGTTTGCCATGAAAAATGGGACACGGTCTTTTTTTCCTCTAAAACTACACTTTTTTATTTTTTTCCATAATAGGCTAATATTTTAAACATATTGCCAACAATAAGTAGTATAATTTACTCGAAAAGATGGCTTACATAGGGCTGATCTTAAGTTAGTGAATTTTTTGCTTCTGGTCTCATGATTAGAAAACCAAAACCAAAAATAGGATCATATTTTGTTCTAATTCACACATGTCACATCAGTTACTCATGACAAGTCTGTTTCGTCAAATATTTAATCTGGAAATTGCACATTTCATTGTAATCAGTATATATATTAAAAACAAAATACATGTTTACTCTTTTAAAGAAGATTTATTAATATAATCAAGTCATTTATAATATAAAATTGTTTTAGATCCATTTAATTTGGGATTTTAACCATGATTACTAAACACAATTGCCACGTCACTTGAATTTATTTTAGCTGTCTCAGCTCTGTAAAATATGGAAATATGAAAACTTTACTAAAATACGTAAGCCTTTTTTAACATTCCATATAACTATGGGCATGTTTGTTTCTAACAACTAACTTGATCCGTCACTACGCGTCAGAATGCATGACCCTCTGCTTAAAACTCATTCATTATGTTTATTGGGTAAGACTTGCTAATGGGTGTAAATTTTAGTACTTACCAGTGAAAATGACAGCGTTCGTTTTGTAATAAGACAAAATTGCTATTTGTGTGTAAATGGGTACATTGTATTGTAAACCCATTTGAAAGTTTTGCACTTGTGGCCTCAAGTAACTGGTCTATTTGTAAGGAGAAATTCACAGACACAAACTTAGCATTCATGAAACCATATTCAACAGGTTCAGGTAAAAAAAAAAATTCCCAGTCCTCATCTCTGAATTGTAAAATCATGTGTTTAATTTTGGTTCAAAGTTTCAAAATTAAGTTATAAATGCCTTCAACTGTTTTCGAATCAACTTTACTTTCAATTTATTCTTCTGGGCATCTTCACAGTTTTTGGAAGGGCCATTCAGTCACTGTCAAAGATTGGAGATGAGCTGTATTTTGAGCCCAGGGAAGATGGGGTGAGCAAACTTTTCTTTTTTTTTTTTTTTTTGTATTAAGGTAAATAACCTTAAAATTGTCACCTACTTTTGTTAGGCGTCTCCAGCCCTGTCAGTAAATTTTAGAACAGTCTATTAATGAACTGTAATCTATTTTGGATTGTCAATTGTATGTCAATAATTCTGACTGGCAAAAAGAGATAAAAAAAAAAAATTAAGTATAGAAGATTATCGGTACCTCCATGAAGTCAAAGGATGTCAGCTGTTATCTACCGGCATAATCAATTAGAGACATTGAAATCTAGCCTTAATAGCAAACAATAAGAATAAGATGTCAATATATTTGCCCCTACTACCACGGTTACAACAGATTGAGAGTAAAGGGAAGCAAGATCTCATCAACTTATTGAACAGAAAAGCAAACAATAATGTTTTTTTTATAACTTATGAATTTCAAGACCATAATCATATCATTTGCTTTGAATATTTGTTAAGGATTGGAGTGATTTAGCTTGAAAATTTTTCTAGTTTTATGTCCAATTTTTTGTAACAATTTTAGTATGACATTATTGATATGAATGATTTGATAAGTGACAATGTTAATTTGCAGCTTTTCCTGAGATCTGTGAACTCATGTCGATCAGCATATGCCTGCTTCCAGTTTTCACCTAGCTTCTTCAACCACTATGTTGATGTGTCCGTGCAAGAGGAGACGGAGGAGGATGAAAATTTTAGATGTAAAATTGGAATGAAGGTTGGCAATATTTTTTTCACACATGCCCATACTTTTTTTTTACTTGTTTTAAAATGAGTAGTAAGGCATATGATTTTAATTTGTCATATAAACATTCATATGTTTATACATTGGAGTCCTATATAAACTGTAATACTATATGTGGTATCCGCCTAAGATACAGAGACAGAAAAGGAGAGAGAAGGGGGATGGGAAGAGATTGGAAGTCCTTCAGATTATGGGAAGATATCAAAATAATGTGAGTGATATGTGTTAGGCAGGTGATAATAAGATCCAACATACTCCTATGAAATAGAACAGTCCTGCTGTTATTAGATTAACATGTCCCTATCTCTATTCTGGGTAAGATAAAATAATTTAAATACAGAGACAATTTTTAAAAGGCTCCATCCTACTATTAGGCTGAATGCAATGCCAAGATTGGGTTCTTAAAGCTGGAAAAATAAGGAGAACATATGTTTCAAATTTTGATTGTCCCAGTTCATTATTTTATTTATTATGGTTCCAATAAAACATTGTATTAAGGAAATTGAATGTATGACTAATCAAATAATTTCATATTTGACATTCCCTCATCTTTCCCATATACTGTGTTTAGTCAGTAATGACAGTTTTCCGTAACCTGGCTGCTATTGACAAGACGGTGGAGAAATGTCGCATTTCACTGAACACAGTCGAGGATCGGCTTGTATTCCAAATGTATTGCCGGCACGGTAAGCTCATACTTTGAAGTTAGTTTTCATTTTGAAGAAAAATATTCAACATTTAGCTTTTGATTTCTCATTGTATTTAATGTTTAAAAAAATGTGAAGCTTCAAATTTTCAATCTATTAGACTATACTCTAATTGGTAGAACTTTATGATATACGGATAACAGCCATCATGTTTGTTTCTTTGTTATGTTGCTTTAAACAGGTATCATCAAAACCCACAAACTTGCTTTCATTGAATGTGAAACTCTGCAAGCAGTTTCTTCAAAAGACATGTGTCCTAACAAGCTAACAAGTTTGCCTAAGTAAGTCAAAATAGTTTTGTCCATATATTACAACAGCCTTTGAAGCAAAAATTAATAAGAGTTTGAATGGCCTCTTAGCTCTTGAAGCCTGCATGCCCTTCCATTTTTTGACGTGGGTTAGTGAGTGAGTTTGTTTTTACGGCACGTCAGCACAGTAACGGCTTTATTGTGCCCATGATGTCCTAAGACAGTGAATACATTATTAAAGTACCAGCGGTGACACCTGTATCTCTCTGAGTGATAAAAGCATATAAATTTTGCATGAAAAGGTTGATTAAAAGTACAGGGTTTGTACAGTGGTTTAAAAGATACATGTGGAGGACTATCACAGTTAACATCTATATCCATCAGATACCTCAGTAGGCACTGAGGACTTACACAAGTAAATACACTCTCTAATGGTTTGTAAGCAAAGTACATATTTCTCTCTCAGTGAAAAAGTGGACAGTCAACCAGAATGTGACTTTGGATAATTGACAGTTGCAGGCTTTTCACCTCTCAGTAAGAAGGCGTGGGTAAGAGAGAATGTCCAGACAGACTCGTTTGAGTTCCGCCTGGTCTTGTCTTCTAGCCTGAGACGCTGCTGCCCAAGTGTGGTTGAACACAGTGTAGTTTATTGTTTGTCAGGTTATTCCATCGCGCCTTCCAGTTTCTCTTATAAACTTATGTGTAATTGGCTTCGCATCTGATGCAGGTATCTGAACCTAAGTAGGTGGTTTCCAATTCGAGCCTGATCTTGGCGAGTTGATCAGCCATTTCATATCCTTCAATTTCAGTATGGCTAGGGATCCAACAGCCAGAATTTTTGTCAAGGCAAGGTGCTTAATCTAAATCTAGAGCAGATTTACTCTGTGGAAGAGTCCCTTTCGTTCCATATTCAGTAACCATGATATTCTACCTTTCCCATTCATTGCAATACGAATTGGTGTACAACTTCATCCCTCTATCTCAGACTTGTCTTCCTCTTCGTTTTTGGAAAAGCCTGGGGTGCTAGGTTATGACTAAATAATTCACAAATTTTATAAACAACCTTTCCTTTTTTTTTTGTACTCTGCCGTCTTCTTTTCATATTGTCTTTGAACATTTTGATCATCTTCTTTCAGACTGCTGTGTGATGCTGTGCTCAATTTCCAGGCTAACCAAGAGGAAATCACTCTCATTGTCAGGCCAGACTTTTTGGCTCTTCAGAATTATTTAGATGATGATCAAGGTAAATTTCCTGATTGTTTTGTAGATTTTTTGTTTGATTTTTGTCAGCGTTGTTGTGAGTTACATGATTTATATTATGACAATGGTGTATCCCAGTTCTTTGTCTCTTAATCCTGAAGCCTTCTCGATCCTTGATGTGAGCATTGTTTTAAATATTTACATTTCTCTAGTTAGACAATGTTGCTTGTATGAGAGTAATATTGTCATTGACTAACAGGTCTCAGTAGCATTGTGAAATATGGTGTGAGAAAAAGGACTTTCCTTAACAAAAACTTCATTTTATGAATGGTATTATTTGCTGAATATTGACATGCTGCTGTGAGAGGGAGATTAGCCTCCTCCTAACGTCTAGCTAGATTGCCAATACATTCTTTACATGAAATGCTGCTCAGATGAACTCAACCCTGCTTTGTGTGGCCTTGATGTAGCCAGTAACTTTGTGTTTTTAAAATGAGTTTGCATTTGTGCACTCTGGTTCCTCAGATGCAACAAAAGTGATGCGAACAGAATTGACTCTGTCACCCAGTGAGTTTGACCAATATCAAGTGGGTGTCGATACAGACATCACATTTTGCCTCAAAGAGCTCAGAGTAAGGATTTATAAACTTTTCTTATTTATGAAGTTTGTTATAATATTATGAACTGTCAAATGTTTTTCTTTCAAGTGGGACAAGAATAATTTTATTCTGAAAGCCTGTAATCATATGACCTCTGTCAAAGATGACTTTTTCCCCCCCTTACCATTAGTTACTTAAATCTGTAAATCCATAAACTGCTTGTGATACTTCTGTGGAGAGTCCTTGTTATAAGTTATTGCGAACAAAATTTATGATTAAAAAAAAAAAGGAGATCTTATGATTTATACTCAGTATTGTCAGCTAGTACAAAATCAAACTCAAATGCAATAATAGAATATCTAGAATATTGGCCTTTAGATACAGTTAATTTTATTTTCGTGCATCGTGTCTGGTAGAGCCCAGGAGGAGTTTTAAATTTTCCTCTCACTTGTTGCGTCACTGACCATTGACTGGGGTCTGGCACAGCAAGCACAGTGCATACACACATACACACAGTGTTTGCTGCTTAAGCTCATCCACAGGCACGGGGCCATTAACAATGTCTTGTGTTCTAAACTGCGCTTGATGATTTGCACGCTAGGAAAAAAGCATGTCTGTTTTTTTATTACTCATGATTAGCAGTATGTGCGGTGCAAAAAAAAGGTGAAAATTCTGCGCAAATTTTCCTTGCTGCATGTGCAGTATTTGATTAAAAATCAAGTTTTTTATAAGCAACTTCTTTTCTAAATTTTTTATTTATTTTCTTCTCGGCAGGCTATACTGTCCTTTGCAGACATCACCAATCTGCCTGTGACGTTACACTTTGAAGGTGCAGGAAGGTAAGACCAATCCCAGTAAAAAGCGGACTGTTTTGGGGTACATTGTGATTTCATTTGTGTGTGTGTTGAATTAGATACTCACCGACCACATCTTCATTTTTTGTTGTTATTGCTTTTATACATTGCAATACATTAAATGAATTTGATTTAAAAAATTTAAAAAAAAAGTACAGGGAATGTTTTGATGCACAGGTTTTAAATATGAATGAAGATGCCTTGTACACAAAAAAATGAAGACACAGCTGATTTTAAATATAAATTCTTAAGTTGGATTAAGATCAATCCACATTAATTACTCTATGTATTGTTTGTACAGTGCACTTCCCTTGTATTGAACTCTGAAATTTAATTTTCCACTTACATCAATCCTCATCCTTGACCCCCAAGCCTTCCCACACTATGTTTTTTTCCAAAGGCTGTGTTGGTCTTTGGATATATTGATCCTAATTTTAGTCCCCAGAGTGGCATGAACTTATTAGTAGTCAACTGTGGTTCATGCCGGATTGAGAGTTGGTTTAACGTCCAACATCAGCACTATATAGTCTATATTGTAGAGGGGCCCCAAGACTGACATCTGACAATTTTATGTGCTACCACACACGAGGCTGGGCATGGATGATCAAATGTTTTGGAAAATTAAAATGTTTATAAAGAATGATATAATCAAAGTATTCATAGTTTAATCACTTTTACATTTAGTTAATATCTGTATTTTTCTAATTATTTTGTGAATTTTTTTAATGGACATTTTAAATTAAATGATGATTGCAAAAATGTTTTGGATTATGCTGTGATCAATGTTACTTAATCTATGTATTCTTTGCAATGAATCATGAATAACTAGCCTAACTGTTTCTAATTTTTACCCAGACCAATCACCTTCTCCATCACTGGTGATCTCTCTTATGAAGGAAATTTTGTACTTGCAACCCTAGCAGACGCTGAGCCTTCTCTCACACAAAATTCACAAGGGTACAAAAGTTCCAAATCCTCAAGGTAGGGCTACCCTGTTGTGAACATTTTTTACTATTATATGTATGCTTTACAGACATAATCTGTATATCTCACTCTTGGTCAAATAGTGATTTATCAGAAAATAATTTTAAAAAAAGATTCTGAAATCTGATTGATTAGGTATTTTAAATTTGCCTTTGTGTTTTATTGTTATTTTTGGTTGTAAACTTTTGAAAAGGTAGTTATTCAATACCCATAAGATTGCAAACCAACTGAAACTTGAACTTTGCTCCAAAAATCATGATGGCACAGCTTTGGGAGCTGTGGAAGAAATTTGGGACATATATTTATCATTATAGTTTTGTTGTTTGGAACCCAACAATCTATGGACATTTACTGTAAAATTAATCTCTCCATATCTTCCCATTTCCCCTGCACCAACTTTTTCTTTATCTATGAAATAGAAAACATCAAATGGAGCGTCAGTCATCTCATCAAAACGGGCGTACACCCTCAGTCAGGTATAATATTTAACGTTATGAGGATTTACAATACATGCAGTAGGAAAAGTTTTTATTGGAGGTCATTGAAGTGGTGAAGTGATTCCCTCTTTTGGAAATAATTGTCTATGGCGTTCTGCTTAAAGAAAAGATGTGGTGATCTTAGGAAGAAAAGCAATTAAAAGAAACAAATGATTAATGTTTATGTATGGCCCTTTAATCTTGAATTTGTTTTGCAGTTTTAAAGTTGGAAGTACATGTAGTGAAAGTTTTAAAAAGTTGTATTGGGGTTCCTTTTTTTTTTTTTTACTCATTATTTTTTGGATATTGCCCACTAACATCATCTAATAATTAATTTTATTGTGAGTTTTTTTTAAGAGGGTTGTTTGCTTGCAATGACATGGTTCAAGTTAATTTTTGTTGTTTTCTGCTTTTGTATTTGTTTTTTTGTTTTTTGTTTGTTTTCTTCAATATTTTAACATTGTATAATTAAAATATTTATCAGAATTGACAAGTTTGAGAAAAGCAACATAATTGTCCTTGATTTTGTATTATTTTGGCAATTCTAAATCCTAGTTGTATTTGTAATATTTATTACACTTTATATAATTTTATCATTATTGTTTGATGTTTTTGTCAGAAATAAAAAGTAATTTAGAGATAGTGATTCATGAGTTGTTTTTTTTTCGTTTCCAGTGGGAAATCTCACCAATCCAAAACTAGAGATGAGATTGAGATTGGAAGGCCCAGGTATACAAATGGTAATTCCTCATTGGCATCAAACAGGGGAGTGGATGAGGAGGAGAATCTACACAGAACTACGTTTATAGATGAGAACGCCTCCATCACTGATCCTTCAAGCTTTATGCAACATGGAAGAGATAGATTGGGGATCGACAATACTGGAACCAAGGCTGATAGTCACTGCATCAGAGGGATGACAAATCATCAAGTCTGTGATACTCGACCACATAGAGGTGGTGATTTCCATAACAGTGGACTGCAGTCGTTGGACAATAGAAGTAGAGATGATCTTAAGGCCGAAAATGTCGGCAGTCAAATTATTCCTGTGCAAAATGTAAGATAATTTAATAATGGGAGTATATAGAACAGGCTTGTTGTGAAAAAGGACTTAATAATGTACATGTCATTTATAAAGCTTCAAAAAGCCATTGAGGAGAAGAGATTATTTATAAAATATATCTATTTTTTTATTTTGAAATATACTAAGCTCTTGAGGCGAAGAGATTTTCTCTCTCTTTTTTTTCCCCAATATTAAAATTGATCAAGAGGTCAAGGAAGAAAGATTGTTTCTAATGTTTATGTATGCGACCCTTTTAGTGTTTTAGACATGCCCACTGCCACTCCTTAACAACCTAACCAGACAAACAAAAATATGCTCGATATGGTCCGGAATTGGGGAGGAAAATTTGTTTGGATTCAGATTGTCGCATATTTTACCTGTCTGTGCCAAGAAAAATTGACAAAAATTACAAACATGGAATTCCAAACTCCGCATTGGTGACAATTCTTGGCAGCAAAGAAAAGATAGACAAGGCCAAAGGAATTCCAGATTTCTTTCCAGCATTCATATAGAAAGGAAATGAAAACAACACGCACACAAAAAAAAACAACCAAAAACCAAATGAAAAAAGCAACAAAAGAAGTTTAAATCAGTAATTTCCTTTCGGTTTAGCGATAGTATGCTGACCGACCATTTTGGTTTACTGTAGGTTTTATAACTGGTAAAAAGAAAGAAAACCACAATTATTTTGATTTCTTTTCGATTAAGCCGTTTTTTTGGTTTAAGTGTGTCCCACTGTACATAGTCCCACAATATAGATTTAATATTTGAAATGTGTATGGTGATAATCATGTCCTTAATTCTTATGACAGGCCGACTACTCTGCAATGGATGAAGTAGAGGAAGACGAAGAGGAAGTGCCAGCTACACCACCCAGTAAAAAGGTAAAATTTCAAAGGATTTTTGTATAATCATTTTACCATTCATTCATTTGACCATAAACACTGTGGACTCTTTGATATAGCATAAACTTTTAATCCAACAAGTAATGCCCAAGGTCCATTTATAGGCTTTACATAAGGGGAAAACCGGTCCTAAGATAGTCTTCGTTGCGGCGGAGGTTTCATTGAGTCCAAAGTTGCTATATGCAAGGTCCACTGTATCAGGCACGCTATTGGGCCTTATGAAGATCTTCTCACCACTGTTAGAAAATGCAATTGAGGTGGTATGGGCACCTAACAAAATCAACTGGACTCGCAAAGATGATCATGCAAGGCACGGTACAAGAAGAGAGATGGAAAGGCAGATAGAAAAATATATAGGAAGACAACATAACAGAATGGATACGTTTAAAGCTAGCTGCAGCCCTTAGTAAGGCTGAATGCAGAGGATGGAGAAAAGAGGTTGCCCAATCATCCTTGGTGCTCCAACAGTCATCTAGACTAAGAGATAAGTGCAGTTATGAATCCTTATCAGTGCTTTATTGAACTTGCAGTTTCAATAGAAAAACCATTCTTATTGATATTGATAAAGTTGAAGTTTTCAATGGACAGAGAGTTTTTTTCCTTTTCTATTGATGATAATAATGATTATGAATAATTTAGGAGCAGTCAGCCTCCACCACAACATTAAATATGATCAATGTTATGCTCTCTGCAAGTAAAACTTATTTTTTCTCTCACCAGTTTCGCTCAGTATTTTTTGGAACCCAGTCCAGTACCCAACCCTCCCAATCACAGAACAAGGCAGAGATTTTAGCTCCCAACTCTGATGAAGACGATTAATCCCTGAAAATTTCAAACACTATTTGACCAAAAAAATCACTTTAAGTACTTTGTTACTTGAAATATTTGGTACATGTATTTATGGGTGCCTTTTATTTCAGTTTTTCATGTCTTTGGAGTTTTTATCTAAATGAGATAATTTTAGTGTCCAACAACTTAAAGAATTATCAATCGAACCAAATCTTTTGTTTGCCCTTGAAATGCATATTTATTTATGCAAAAGAATTAATTCTGACCACAATGAAACTTTAAAAGAATTTAAATGGAGATTTATTTTGTTTTTCCATGTACAGTTTAATTTATTGTAAATAAAAAATTCATGTTGAAAACCTACTATATTCTTGTTCTGTTATTTCCTTTTTTTTTATTTGCAAGCAAGTTGCACAGTATAAACATTACCTCAAATATGCATGTTATGATGTACTTATTAATTGAACGTTAAGTTGTTAGCTTCAGGATCTTTTTGTTTCCATGTCAATATACAGTGTATTTTTATAGGCTATGCAACAATAGTCTGTTTCTTGTTAGACACAGTTTGATTTCTTATTGATTCAATCATGAAAAGCACCCTATACGAACGTTTAAATTTGTCTGCGGTTGTATTGAATCGACTTCAAGCTGACTAATTGGTGCATAATTTTTATACCTTAAACTTAGAGTAAAACAAAGTGGCTCTGTTTAGACAATACAAAGAAGAAATTTGGAGAAAAAAAAACTATCCTTATAATTATCCTTGAAAATTATCCTTAACCATAGCTGCCACCTTTTCAGAAGGGAAATACTTTTATGTTAATAAATTTTGTCACTGCAAATCTAGTCGATGGATTAGCTTATTAATTGGTTCAGTTATCAATAAATAGTGACTAAAACACAAGTTTAATTGAAACCATGGACTAGTTCTATGTAATAAATGTGTTTTTGTTGATCTTCATCTTACATTGTCAGTAACACCATATCAGTTTAATGTGTCCCTAAGATGAAGACTGTATAAGTGTATTTGATATTTGGAACTGCTATTAAAATTTCAGTGTTTGTTATGATAAAGGAAAAATTAGGATTAAAAATTATATTTAGAGTGAAATCCACTTGAGATATATATCTTAGGTATAGTCTACAAGTTTACTTATTATAGTGAGTTTATGTTAGACAGTGACTTTACGGTTTAAAAAAAAGGAATTTGTGCCTCTGAAATAGTTATTATAAAGAAGTCATAATTTGTCGTAAGCAGATTCCACAATTTTTAATGGGGAGGGCGTTGTTTTGTTGGGGTAAAGAAAACAATAAATATATGCACACAGGCAAAAAGACACGTACAAAGAAAAAACATTTTTTTAAGATAAATTCTTTATAATAAATCATTTTATTTTTAACATGAAAATGTCCAAACATTATGTTTGATTTGAATACTTTCTCATTACTTTGAAAGCAATGGCATCGAGCCATTCAAGTAGAAAGAAAGATGCACATTGTGTGGAAGTTCTAGGTTCCTTGCACAAAGCATTATACATAATGTGTATAACTCAGCATTATGAAATAATGAAGCAATGATCAACAGTACACTAACTATTAATATCCATCAAGTAACCTTCAACACAATTTTACAAAATTATTTCTTTCACACTTAGGCAACACAAAATTTAAAATGCATTTTGATAACAGATATAAGTCTAGAAAGCAATTCTGCATTGACCATGTCAACATTATTGAAATTGAAGAATAATTTAATCAAAGTTATGGGAAGAAATGTTCACTTCCTAATACTCAATTTTGTAATAATTAGCAGGTATGAACCTCCTTTAAATAAAATTTTTAGACTACATATAGATTTATAGAAATCCTTGGCTTTTGATCTGACAATACACATTTTGCACATTGTATACACCCCATGAGATTAAGATGACAGAAAGAAAAAAAAATCCTGTTTACATTGTTATACATTTGATTAGTTGACGATGTTGCAGAATAGTGGTCAAGTTCATATAAAAAAAAATACAATATCTTCCATAATTTATAAATCTTGCCAATGAAAATCTGCAACCTAGTGCATATTAAAGGCACTGCTAGAACTTACATTTAAAACGGGTAAATGGGTAACATTAGCAGACACTTAAATACCTTCTCCCATAGGTTGAATTAATTCTACAATCCAAATATACTTGTAAACAGGTGTACCAACTCCTCTGCTCTTAATATATTAAAGGGTATTTTCTTTTCACTTAAGATTTGAAATATCACCTGCAGTTCTTAACCTTTGGTCTCACCAAGAGGTTGTGAATTTCCAACAAGTACTGACAAACAATGAACATAGATCATAAATGAAAATCATGATGATGAGGAAAATAGTTATACAAAATTGTTGATGATTATTTTTTTTCTCTTGGAATGTTAGCATTTAACCCTTATATATAGATATTACATTGACGATTTCCCTACAATGCATAACACTAATTACATTTCTTTAAAAACTTATAAAATCAACCAGTTTGATAAATTTTGTATCATAACATCCCGTTATCAACAAATGATGTGAAAATTCAAATATTTATGTCTCATACTACATCACAAAATCGAGTCAGGTGACACCATTTTTTTTTTACATTAAAGGTGCTGATTTTGAAACACAAGAATTTGGGTTGATCTCTGAATAGAAAGCTGTTAGAAATTACGACCGTAGTAACATTTGTTAATTTTTTTTTTTTTCAATGTTTTGAAATTATGGAAAGGAGAAATATGTATATATTTAAAGCATCTGATGACACATCTTTTATTTTGAGTTGTTAACAACAGTTCTAAGGATAATGTGATCAGGTGAATTTTTGTGCGTTAAAAAAAATTTGATTTTTACATCATTTGTTGATAAAGGGATGTAATGATACAAAATTTATCAAACTGGTTGATTTCTTATTTACACTCGAGATTCTTTACAACCCTCAAAGCTGGATAAGAAAACAGCTTTTCAAAGTTTATGTAAGTAGTTTTTTGAGTCACTGAACACCAATTTCTTTCTATCTTTTTAAGGGAAAAAATTAATGATGATATAGGGGGAAAACTCCCCCACATTTTTATGTCTCAAACTTGTTTTGAGCAGGGTGTGTTAAAAATAATAATTAAGATGATGATGGAAACAAGTCTGAGCTTGTATATGTACAACAGATACAACATATAGACAATGTGGACTAGACTAATCTGAGACTATACAAATAAAAATTTAAATATTTTGTGATTATATTATGCCCTTCCTACTTTGGGGCATGGAAATTACATATGGATCTAAAACTGTGGTATGCTTAATATCAGACGTTAACTTTGAGACCTAACTTTCTTATTTACCCAATACCCCATTATCAGGTTCAGAAAAAGCTTTTAACTTGAGTACTATATATATTCTAAACCCCAAAAAAATTTAACTTTGAAACATTTTCTAGGTAACTTAAACTTATACTTTAAGATATAAGAATATTATTCTACAGAAACTTAATTTACCATACATTATTGCCTATTTGATATTTCTCATAGGACATGTCCAACTTCTGGAGGTATGTACAATGCAACCCTCTTTCCCTTCCCTGCCCCCAGAAAAGTGAATGGAAAAAATGCAGTAATTTACAGAGTGTTTTTTGTGTGTGCTCTTTTTAAACCCCAAACATTTGCAACAAACTTTGTGGTAAGAAAAATTGCATATTTTGAACTTTTTATATTCCACGTAATAAATATATAAACAAGTCATATGTATTCAAGTCTCCACAAATCTGTTTTTTTCAAGTACTCTCATAACACTAAATAATTGCAGCTCATCAATCACTTGTACCTCAAATCTTTGTTATCTCTCTTCTGTTGCATTTGAGCATGGTCTAAAAAAGATCAGATTTTCTAGTGATCCCACAATGAAGAAAGTGGATTAAACTCTAGTTTATTTATAATTAAAAAGAAGGGCCTTTCAATCACAGGCACTTGCTTGACCAAAGAGCAGAAGAGATGTAAATGAATTTTGTCATTTTATTGATAGTCCAAAGAATAAAGGTTGATATTTTCATCTAAGTCATATGATAATGAATGGAAGTTGCATGGCTGTTTTGTATGGACTGAAAATTGTATTTCATGGATGAAAGAGAATGAATATAATTTATTTAAGAAATAACATACATGTTTTTCTTTCTTCATCAAATCAAATCACCTGACCTCAATACTGTATTATAAAAAATAGCTGCCACACACCAAACACCAACCTCCTGTGCTATCTACAAATCAAGGCTATGTACAGGACAGTCTCTCTCTCACAAACAGATTCTGCATCTTTGTCACCATCAAACAAATATGTCTGACTGGTGAGTCACACGAGCAACAATGCATGTGATGTCATCTGGTTTTCCACCTGAAGCAAAAGAACAAAGAAAGAAAGACAAGTTTAGTGTTTATGTTAATAAATTATATTTGAAAAAAAAAAATTATCTGAAATTGATAATTACTAAAGCAAAGAAATTTTGTTGTAAAAATGTTCCAATGTTCAATGCACTTAACGTCTTAAGTGTCTAAAATCCTCACACCATTCATCAATCTCATTTTAATGTCATGTGAAATGCATAAATATCATGGTGTTAGAAATGAGATGGGATTTTTTATAACTACGGTGACTTTATCGTGAGGCTTCAACCAGTGAAAGAAAACCTTCTGCAATAAAGAAGTGCTAATGCTACCCCTAGTAACACAGGCTTTTAAAACTTCACATTTCACATTAAATAGAACCTCATGCAGCTTGATCCAAAACTTTTTCTAATTTCTCTCGACCTTTCAAATTTATCTCTATATATTGCATCCCATTATACCTACTCCTTTAAGCTGCTCTAAATATTACAGGCCCCTGAAACATGGTTTGGACTATATTTTAGCCCAAGCACAACATTAGTCAAGCCCGTTAAAAGTCCTAGATAAAAGCTCTTAATTTCGAACCCAAATCCTGTCCCACCAAAGCAGCATAGCTCTCATATTCACAATTATTCATTATTTAAAACCAATTTTTATGAAAGATATATCTTTCTATGAAAAACAGAAAACAATTAAAAAAAAAACTAAAAAAAAAAAAATAACAACAACAAAACTTCAGATTTCTTACCTGACAAATTAATACCAATGTCACAGGCTGAGAGGGCAAATGGGGACATGTAGTCTGGGTCTAGCGAAAGCTGGTAGGCATAGTCAGCCATATTTCTCGCTGCATGCTGTACTCTCTCTTCGTCTTTATGATCCTAGAGACAAACAAAAAGTATTCTCTGAAACTGATCACATCCATAACACATCAGCAGTAGGAGTAAATTTTTATCTCTAATATCTTTAATACTTCCATTAACAATAAGTTCAAAGCAGTACATAAAATATAGAAAAGAAAAAAAATGTATTTCTGTGTAAATATTCTTTAATAATGAAATCAAAGCCAACCACTTACAACTCTATTTTTAATCAAATTTTTAACTCTCCAATCCTTATGAAAAAAAAAAGGTGTTTAAACGACACTGTAACAGAATTAGGATGAAGCAAACATTTCCTGAAAATTTCACCTTTCCATGTCTGTAGAGGCTGTTCCTTAAAAACATTCTTTATCAATCATATTGAGCAGATTTGCATCTCATGCTTTTTAGACTTACAAAAACTTATTTATCAATGGCACAAATATCTACCATTTAAAACTTTTTAACAGAATCAGACTAAATTTTCTTTTAAAACATTAAAATATACAAAGAATAAGAAAAAAAATCTGCCTAGTCACATAGGGGGAGCAATGGTGAAAATATTAAAAATTGCCTCCGACTACATTCGACTATGAGCAAGGAAACAATGAAAATCAGGTCCATGGATATAAATATTTGTAAACATCTGTGTAGAACTTACATGAAGAGCTACTAAAGACCTGACAATCATGTCTTCGCTGAGGTTGTCAAAGAGGCCATCAGTGGCAAGCATGAGGACGTCTCCATCCTGCACTTTGAAAGACGAACTCTCTGCCATGTCAGGGCTATGTGGGGAGAAGACAAGTACTTTTATTTTTTTGTACAATAAAAAAAAAAGATGAATGACTGATTTTACTGTTGTTGTTTATTTTGGGCAGTAAGGAGTGTTAATGCGTAACTTCCAGTCCCTCTCTAGTAAATATGTGCGGCAGCTGTCAGTCCATGCATGATATTTAATCGCATAAAACACTCAAGTCCACGTCGTACTGGGTGTTCTGACCAAGATATCAAGGGTAGCTAACTGAGCTCTGGCCAAGAGGACACCATGTTCCTGCGTGATGTGACATACAGGACCCACCGGCCTGTGGCAAATCTGATGTCCATCAACATGGGAGATTCATGGGGGGGGGTAGAACTTTGGCAGCCCCACCCCCAGCTCACTTGGGGGTGTCCTTGTCCTAGTCATCTTAGTCTATCTCCTTTATCTTTATTACCGTATTACCCCTCTGTGATAGACTGTTTGCATAACGACACCTTTTGTGTTGCCCTCTCCAAGCACTAGATCATGTTGTCGCCCTAAGAGTGGAAAGCATGTTTTCTGAAGCCAACTGAAGGGATCTTGGTGAACTCCCTCACAGATGCTGCATGACATAATGATCCAGTGACCTACAACCACTTATGGCATTAAATAGTAGCTGACAAAATGGACAATGTAGCCAGCCAGCAGGCTCTGTGGTGGGGTCAGCTGAGTGCACAGTGTCACCAGGATTTGTATTGGCTATCTTTAAACTGTGTAAGCACATTCCTGACACAGGATGCAGCAGAGGGACAGACTAGGGATGGTCTGGGTTGTGATAGTTTGGGTGGGTAGGAGGAAAAGGCACAGAAACCCCCAGTAATGCCATGAATAACAACATTGTGGTTTGTTTGTTTTTTAATGCAAGATAAAATCATATGATGTTAAGTTCAAAAAGCATACTTTTTCTTCCATAGGAAACAGTGAAGATTTACCATATGCTGTGTTTTAGAGAGGTGCATAGTTTTATTTAATATGCCAAAATCTTTTTCCTTAATTTTCTCTGATGTGATAATTTTTCATTGAAACTGATTTTGATAAAGTTCAGGTTGTTTTAACTGTGTTTTCTACCTGTAAAATTACAATACAAAATGACAATACTGGGTATAAATGTGTGGATCAGCAATTAAATTCTCTTACTTGGGAGGACCAAACCATCCACTGACTTTAATCCCACAAATTCTATAAAAAATCCTTTCTGCATCTTCTTCCAGTGTCAAGAATTATGTTAAAGTATGAGGTAACAAAGTAACATACAATGGAATTTGCTAAAAATAAAACTATGGCTTTACATTAACTATGTCTGAGGAACCAATTCCGTTTTCTTTTTCTACTTTACACTGTTTAATAAAAACATGGGATAAAATTACCTTTTAGGCTATTCCCAAGAGGTTTATCTTGAGCAGATCCACTGCACCTGGATTCAACGAGTTGATTTGCTTTTGCCTTTTAAAACGGTAACTGGGCAGTAAATATCACCTTTTTTTGAGAAATAGTTACACATACATACCTGTCACTAAGCCATTGAGTGTCTATAGATGGAGGAGGGACGGTCAGCTGATATGGGGCGTTAAAGTAGTGCTGCTGCTCAGTTGAGCGGTGAACTATTTCTCCATCACGAACAACCAAGAATCCACTGTCTCCAAGATTGGCTGAATAGATGGTACGTTCTTCTCGGTGTAAAGACACAACACAGGCTGTGCTGCTACCTATAAAAAACGATGATTGTTATAATGATATGTATAGCAAGTATATATAATATATGATAAAGAATAAAAATGCCATGCTGTTTGATCATATGCATGTGATTATTGTATGAAAATACAGCAATTATTGAAAGGCAATGCATAGCATTAGTTGATAATCAAATGAAATTACACAAAAAAAGAAATGAAGAGGACAAGCTCATTCTCTAACTTAAATCAATGGCATATATACGATAAAAAGTTACTTTTTGTACAATTAAAAAAAAAATATTTGAAAACAAGCTGCAAAAAGATTTATAAAATAAAACAAAATATAGGGCTTTTACTTTGTTGTATGTTTTTTTTTTAAAACATGCATCTGCAGTGTCACAGTTTGGGTGAAATTAATCATTGACATGGATTTAGATTTCTCCATGACTGTGAGTGATGCATTGACATGATTGAGCTTAAAAAGTTTATGAACTAGATCTACATTTGCGCCCTTCTTTCTAAAAAAAAAAAAAAAAAAGTCATCATTGCAAAGTTTTGCCTTGTTAATGACACATCAAAAAGTACATCAAAAAGTACTTGAACTAGTGAACGCAATCCAGAGAAGAAGAATTTTACCTGGACCCCATAAGAAAATGTAATTATCTATACACATTTTAACTAACAAAACTAGCACTGGTCTAATAGAATCGTATGAGTAATTATGACATCGATAGCTCTTTGTCATTGCTATCACACACAGTTATTTTGTTTTTAAAGTTAATATCGAGCACTTATGAGAAGCCAGCAAGCAGTCATGTGAAATCTCTATAGCCCGGCATGCCCGCTGTAGCCAACCACTCTTCCACCCAGGTATTGCTTAAAGATTTTTTTAATAGAAAAGAAGTTTCTTTAATATAAAAATTCTTACAATTCATAAAATCAATAAGAGAACTTAGGGAACTGGGAGAGTAAATGTGAAGTACCTAGGGTTGGAACTTTTTGCTCCAACATCTCACTGTAGCCAGCAGCAATGATGTTGGCAGGCGACTGAGGCACAAAGTGACCATCTCTCACCATCCGCTCACAGGCAAGCATCAAAGTTCTCGGAAAAGTGGACGGATCAATGCCATAGCTTCTCCAGCCACCTACTCCATCAGCCACACCTGAAACAAAGACGCAGGCTTGTTAAGCAATGTAATGGGAAGCTAGCCTTAAAGGCTCCACGTGTAAATAAGTAATTTTGCAAAATTAACATAACTGTACACTGGTTATTGGAGGAATGAGACCTAGTCATAAAAAAATCTTTCAAAATCATGCATGATGCTTCCTTTTGATCTTTTTGTGTAACAAACAGGATGATTGAAAACTGATGTGAAATCTATACCCATTTCAAGGAGTTTATGAGTTTATGTATAATTTTGAAAGCCATGAGTGGATTAAATTATTATTCAGTTTTAGAGTCTGTTAAGCTACAGAATATTGGAAGCATCGTTAACTTGATAGTTCTTGTTGACAGCCTTAAAATAGTTAGTAGGTACATTGATTTTTTTCTTAGAACCATATATATGCCTAGATATATATATAAACAAAGCATTTTACTCCTTTTTTTTTAGTTTTTCTGAAAGTGATAGGCATCATCTTCTTTAAAAAAAATATATAACCCAAATTTGCGACCCATCTAAAGCATTATTATAAGATCTGATGGTCCTCAAAACTATCATTTTTGTAATCTTCAAGTTTTAAGAATCATATTTTCAGAATTGTATGTACAAGGGGATAAGAGTGTGCCAGTTGAGATTACAACCTGGACACCCTGCTCACAAAGTTTGGAACTAGTTACTGAGCTTTGTTGCGACCCTCCCAAATAGAATTGAGGTTTGAGTTTACATTAAAACATCAAGATCTAGATCTAGTTTCTAAACTGAGATCTAGAATTAAATTTTTAAAAGTATAGCCTACTATTCCGATCTACTCATATCATACATATATATAGCTTAACCAGGAGGTCAGCCCATCTCATATAGGAAACCAAGACTCACCGATGACATCTGCGACCTTGTTTCTACTGATGAAGTAAGCATCATCGCCAAAAGTCCATTTTGTATGATTTGACTTTGACAATGACTTAGAAAAGCCTGATACACCTGAGACGAAATGAAGGGGTTCCTTCGGTTTGTCATAAGGACTCTTTAGTTGAAATTCGTTATGGATTCCTGCTGCTATGGCACGGGCTACAATTCTCCCGTATTGGGCCACAGATTGCATGACCAGTGACAATACCAAAGAATTTAGGTATTACTATAATAACAACGCGTAGTTCTCCTCAATCATGCTGTTGTTGCCATCGACTCCATCTTTGTCTCCTTCGTGACGTCATACATGACCTTTGAGCAGCTGAGTGTAAAAGTAGGGCAAAGGAGTATCCTCAAGAAACACGCCTCTCATGTGTGCCAAAAATAAAGCAGACGATGTGTATCATGTTTTATCGGGTTGCTAAAAAGATAAACATAATGATAATAAAAAAATGATTTGGCCCGAAATAATTTACATTGCTACAGCAAATGAACAACAAATTAAATTAATTGTTTTGCCATTGGTTCCAATGGTTGTTCACAGTCATGTCTATGATGTTCAATGATTCTTCAACAATACAGCGATGGTGCTGCATGCATGTTACGCACATTCCTTTTCATAACGTAACAACACTAGGAGAAAAATAGTGCATGTCTTTTAGATAAGTGGAAGGTACATAATTATAATAAAAAATGATTTGGCCCGAAATAATTTACATTGCTACAGCAAATGAACAACAAATTAAATTAATTGTTTTGCCATTGGTTCCAATGGTTGTTCACAGTCATGTCTATGATGTTCAATGATTCTTCAATATTACAGCGATGGTGCTGCATGCATGTTACGCACATTCCTTTTCATAACGTAACAACACTAGGAGAAAAATAGTGCATGTCTTTTAGATAAGTGGAAGGTGGAAAGGGGGGGGGGGTATATATTTTTGCGGTTTTATATTCCACTGACATTTCATAATATACTTTATAATATGAAAGGTTGCAGCTGCTTTGTCTTCCAGATCTAACTTCTTTTCTTTATATGTATAAGCTAACTTTAAAAAATGTAAAAAAAAAAAAAAAAAAAAAGCCGAGTTATGTTATCTTTCTTCAACGGTTTAGGAGTGATATTTGATTTTGCGAGAGAAATGGGGAAAATACTTTCTCTTTTGTTAAATATCGACATCATTCTAGTTTTCTTCTATTAATATTATTACTAATGAATATGTGTATTACACAATTTTCAACCAATGAAATAAATTGTGCAAAAACAATTATCTCATTTTGTTTTTAATTACGAGGCTTTAATGTCGACTTATCCAGTCTCTTATTACTACCCAGCGAAAACAATTGTCAGAGCACAGTATATGCATACCTAAGCTTTCCGTCGTGGTGATTTACAATATTATGCTAAGGCCACATATTCCAAGAAAGTTAGATCCGGTATCCAAACGGAATGGTACTGAGGTAAGAACGTAACTCAATGTGGATACCTATAGAGTAAAACAGAGACACATAATCTGATAGAAACAGATAAGTAGGTCCTAAATTACGCTTCATAGTGCTATTTGAATGCGCAAATATACATGTATTACTGAACGGAAGAAGGGAACCTCTGTTATAGTTTAACGGCTCTTTATTCTTAAGAAGACCAAAACGGCACCTGACCCAAATCCCAGTGCGAAATCTTCAGAATTCTCATTATATTGACACCGACCCAAGCAGTAGGGACCAAAGTAGCTCAAGAGGGATTCGAACCACGGGTCCCCTGAATTGGTGGCCGACGTAACCGAGTGCCCCCATTCTTCCTTTAAGTGAGACGTGACACTTAAAACACATTCCTTTATTCCGCCACGAAAGAGAGTACGGTAATACTGCTCCTCAAAACCAACTTCAATGTCCGATGTAAATTAATACCTTTTCTGTAAATATATGTTGTTACAGTGTGTTTAGAACATAAAAAGAGCTCAATGATGATCACTTCAGGGATATTTACTATGAAGAGAATGTGATAAAAAAAGGTAATATATGTCATCGATAATTGTATTTAGTTAAACTTATTTTTTCCCACACTCTCTGTCAGAGCGTTAGAGAAATAAAAGTTGGGTAACTTGTTTTCTAGGCAAAAGGAGTCGAGAGGTAGATTACCAACACTTTTCTCGCCACGCTTTACATTATTCTGCTTTGACTTGAGAGTACTGGCAACACATTTTGGGTTGACACAGGAGGGGAAGAGCCCGACAACTTCACAGTGGTTGCCCAGCCCCTTAACCATTGACGTATTGTGCCAACGACATCCCAATTTCATTGTGTTGAGGACAAAATGTATCCCTTATCAGTCACAAGAAGCATTCGTTATCATATCTTCCTAGCTAAGACTTACTAACAGGACAGAATAAATTCGAATGGGACACAGATTAAAAAGACAAAACCTAACTCAGTTCACAAAAAGTGCCCCTACATACATTTTGATGAAAAAATGTCCACACTCGCAAAGCAAATCAATGCTGAACAAAGAAGCAACTGCTTGAATCAGGACCACTTCCAATTAACCGGAAATGAAAACAGAAGAGGGGCTTCAATGTTTACAAAATCGACAGAGTGATTGTTGAATCATCTATATTCTAGATCTTAGAACTCAGTAATTTTAGATCTTATTAATATCAGCGTATTTGTTTAAAATCGTTTCTAAACACATTCTCAAAATTTAGTTGCTTTGAAAATATTTCGTTTTGATAGGTCAAATAGAAGTTAGATCTAGAGTGTATAAGCGAGCTTACCATTTTAGCATAAAAGTAAAAGAGGTTTCTAGATCTAGAAATCTAAGAATCTAGATTTAGATAGTTTAGATCTAGACATCTAGATCTTGATCTAGTCATTGATTTTTAATTCATATCAATCCGATTTTTGTTTACAGGACTGACTCTAGATTATAGGTATACTAATCTAGATCTAGTTTCTGGATATCAGCACTACTTCTAGGATCAAAACACACTCCTGTCAGGTTCAACTGTTAAAAACCTTACCCTACACATTTTTTTAAGGCAGCTTTTGACTTAATACAGTTTGTTTAAGTGCACCATGTCACGATACAAGTCTTCAAATCCTTTTGAAGATGATGATGCAGATGACACTGATTTTGTTCTTGTTGGAAAAAGTAAGCCTGCAGCCACTTACACATATAACTCGCACACTCCTTCGAGTTCTTCGCAATCAAATTCTGTAGGCAAATACCAAAGACCAGAGAAGTCGCACAGTTCCTCAGCATATTCTACCAGTTCAACTGGATATGGTTATGATGGAGATGCAGAAGCAAACCCATTTGGAGACCGTCGACAGCAATTGATGAGTCAGATTAATGAATCAGAGAATCGGCAGTTAGACAGCACTCAGCGGGCCTTGGCTAGCATTTATGAATCAGAAGCCATGGGGGTTGCAACAGCAGATGTGAGCCTTTTAATTTTGATAGCATGTGTTTTTACCAGCCTGTAATTTTTTAATTTTCTAGGCTGATTTGTTTCTGAGTTCAATAAATGCACTAGAGGGTTTAGTACAAATTGTAGTCTCTCTTCGCAGCATATCAGTGTGCGAGCTCGCTGTGTCTGAGGGTCGGAGAGGGTGGGCGGAAAAAATGGAGGGCTAGGGCCACCAATCGTGAGTCCAGCGGAAGCAATAACTGTACAATAGGAAAAATATGAGACCTGTGCGCTCTGGAGGGTTTTATTAACTTTTAAATGATGATGATTATTATTATTATTATTATCATCAAATTATTATTATTGTTTTGGATGAAATTTACCGGTTGCAATGAACTGCTTGATTTAGCTGTAACAGAAATGTTTTGAAGTTCCCTCTTTAAGCTCTGATTGATTACAAACTTATAGATGTGCTCATCTATGTAGCATTGTTTTGTAACATTATAAGCGTAGACCCGTCAGGCCTAGCTTAGCTCATTACAGGCGTGATGCTCGTCTTCGTTCCCCTCTTTTCCTCTCCCCAGCACTTTTCAAGTTTGGCCATGTTGTGACGTCATTGAACCCTCTAGTGCTTTTAATCTTTGATTACATTTTTGTATTTCGTATCTTATCAGAAAAATTTCAAGGGTTGTTTTACTATAGAAAGGATTTATATTTATTTGGTAATGTCCTTGCTGTAATTAGAACTTAATAAAACAATGCAGCCAAATATTTAAAACAAAATAAAATGTGTACACTTCTAGTCACTCCTGGATCTTCACCTACTAACATACTTTTATTAAATACCTCCAGGAATTGGTACGTCAAGGGGAAGTACTGGACAGCATTGAGACAAAAACAGACGGGATGCAACAAACGCTGAACACATCTCAGCGACACATCAACAACATTAAGAGTGTGTTTGGTGGCATTAAGAATTGGTGGTCTGGGGGTGGTAAGAAACCTGCGGTGAATAGCCAGGCACAGTCCAATGGTGCTAATCAAAGGCAAGTTATTGTAGCACCCCTAGCTGTAAACATGAATTGGACATTGATTTGTATCTATGAAATGGATGAAGTTACAGTGTAAACAGCCCAAAGTCAACTGGCCATCATTCACTCCCCTATAACAAAATTTAAGGGAAGATATAAATGATACAGTTCAGACTGCCAATGATGGGATGCGTATAAAATGTAGGATTGACAGGCATAATGTGGCATTGTAGTTGTACGATACTGCAGCTAGTTACATAAACTGAGCCCCTTCTTGAAATTCAACTGCTGTTTGAAAAGTTCTGTTCTATAATTATCTGTATTTTTCTTGTTTTTTTTTAAAGGACATTGGAATGAATGCCTTTGGGTTTTCTTCTAATATATATGATTATCAGCATACTTGTAAATTTTTTACATGGCTGAGAACTTATTTACAGAATCAAACACTAGGTGAAGACACCCTGACTGAGGATACTTCATCTAGTTAAATCAATTTAATGGCAGTTGATCAAAATTGGTGAATTAACATTCCAAGAATAAAGTTTTGATGATGAGAAAAGAAAAATATATCTTGTAATCTATTGTTGTATCCACCTGTGTAATCAATTAAAAAAAAATGGTTTTAGCATATGAGCCTTTTCTTATTTCCTTACATTAATTATTATTGCGGTGTTGTTTTATGTCACATTTTCAGATTGCGAACCACGATTGAAAAACAGAATGCTAAAGGACACACTAAAGTAGATACTAGTGGTTTCTACGACGACAGTGATCGGGACCTGGATTCTAGATTCATGGCTGGTTCAAGAAAGCCAGGAGATGGGCAGTACACTGTGATCCAACCAATAACTAGATCAGCAAGAGAGGATGAACTGGACTTCAATCTTGGTATGTTATTAATTGATAATAGTCCAATATAAAAATTACAAATCAGAATGTTTTATTCAAGAGTGAAAAATTCTTAAAGACCATTATTTTGTATAGGTTTAAGCAAATGTTTCCACGCGATAACCCAGTTGAACAGATGAAATATACATTAATGTAAAAATCAATTTGCATCTTATATCTGTACTGATATTGTTTAATGTCATTGGATAGTTTTCAATGTATATCAGCTGCCTAATATAAAATGATTAGAACAAAGTTTATGCAAAGTAATAGCACAACTTTTGAAAATACTGTGGGTCATATATATAAACTACATCCAATTTTCAGAGATCAATCACAAATGCACAAACAAAAATGATCACTGGCACATATCAAAGAAAGACGTCCGTAAAAGCACAGTAGAAGAAGCAAATATAACAATTTTTTGTGCGTCTTGTGCAGCAGAAAAAAATCTTTTAAATGATACCAAACTTGACTTTGTTGAAAAATTAGAGTTTGGTGACAAATTAATTGGAATGTGTGCTTTTCCGACTATTTTTTCCTGTGAAAGGCAGCGCCATCAATTCCTAGGCACACTCCCGGACAACACCAACCTCGCCTGTCAGATCTAATTAACTGCAGGTGATTAATCTTGCCTGCCTCAAAGCGCGTTTAACATAAATCGTCCCCTAAGCAGATAGGAAGTTTTTTACTGTCGCCTAAACTAAATTCCTGCCTGCAGCGTTAAAGCAAAGAGCTGTGGACAATTATAGCTTAGTTGCATAGCGATCATTATGTTTTAGTTGTGTGAGAGTGGGTTCCCAATCACTAGGGACTAGATGGGATTTGAATGTTACATTCATGTAAACTCTCGATTGTTCTCTCTTGCCCACTCCAGGCATTTCAATACCTCCTCATCGTTGGTTAACATGGTCTCTCAAGGTGCTCTCAGTCCTTGTAAAAGATTCTATAAACAAAATTAGGCATGTAAAAATTGAGAAATTGTCTTCTCTTTGGAACTGAATCTATATAAGAACCTGCTTTTGTTTAGCTCCCGAATGGCGGGTTATCAGGTGGAAACCACTGTATATTACAATTTTATTCAGGCTTGAAACAAAGAATTTTTTTTAAACATCACAGACATTGTTTCTTTGAACATTATTTTGCAGGTATGATGAGTGAAGGCATGTCGAGACTGAAGGGATTAGCGCAAGGCTTGGGTGATGAGATAGAGAGGCAGAATGAGCAGTTGGACAGAATCAATGTCAAAGTGGAAGACACGGACGATTTGCTCTCTAACCAGAATAGGCAGATGAGAAGAATTTTGAAAAAATGATCTGAATGTTAAGATAAGTTCCAAGTGGAAAACTTATCAAGTGACTTGTAGTTGTACCGTTTCTCCTCTGGCTATGTTTAATTTCACCACAATTCTCCAAAAACCAACTAATTAATAAAACAAAAAAAGGTAATTTCAGAAATATGAACACATACATCTGCTTTCTAATCTTCCTTCAACAACAAATAAATCGACAGTTCAATATTTATTCTTTTTTTTTAGCGCCAATTTTACCTGGCACACTGCATCATTTGCTTGGTTAATATTCAAAATTCAGAAGATAAAATTAAGCCTAACTCAATGACCTATAAAACAAATAACAGCATGTGGGTCAATGTTCTATGGCATATAAATATGTTCAAGCAAAAGATAACAAATATCAATCAAACGACAAAAGGAGGGGGAAAATTGTATTGGTGCACCATTCTCATTGTGAAAACAATTTAAATTCCTAAAGTTATAGATAATTTTGAGTTTTAGCTCAGTTTTATTTTATCTATAATCCTTCAGCTTTGTCTATCCCAAAATTTCCACAATTTTTGTGTTTTCTCTACTAGTAGTAATAATAAAAAAATTATGAATTATTTCTTTAGCTCTCTATTCCAATCAGACTTGTAAATTAATATCATAGATTTGAACATGAAACTATCAGATTATTATTTGGTTTTGTTAAAATTTTTTAATACTTCTCTTTTGATGGGTTATTAATTGAAATTAATTCCTGGTAAATGCTAATGGATCTTACGGGATTGAAAGAAAACTCTGCCGGCAGCACATATCATATTGTGGTATTAAATTGAAATCATATTGAATTTAATGAAGATGAACGAAGTCATTTGTGGAAATCAGTATAAATGTAAGATGCTTGCTCAAGTCATCAATAAAATATAATGCCAAAGGTTGTCTTTTGTTAGCAGTATGCATTTACCGGTTCGATTTTGAATCTCATTCTTATCTAGATCTTTTATAAATGTCAAGAATCAGCTCCAGTTTAGAAAGATCAACGTCATGCTACCAGTTTTAATGGAGGAATTACACCATATCAATATAATAATAAATCAGTTGAACAAATTTTTAAAGTGTTGAGACTTGCCGAGAAACGCATGTTATCCAGAAGTTTCCTTTTAGAAGGAACCGGAATCTCGCATAAAAGAGAATGTATTTATTATTATTGTCTTTTAGTAATATGAAGTAATGTCCTTTGATTTTCCAAAGATTATAGCTATTTTAAATTGTTTCTTATTGTCAGTTGTAATTTTTTTTTCAAATTAAAAAAAAAAGCATTTATGAACCAACTGCGCTGTGAGATAGTAGGCTGTTTTTTTTTTTTTTAAATGAGTCCTGAGTCAGTTGCAGAGTATGTTTTTTTTTCGTCCATGTATTGTAAAACCCTCTGATTTTATTTTTGTAATTTATTTTATTACTCTGAAGGCAATTAAAGTACATTATTAGTAAAAAAGAATATTATATGACGCCTTAAAGATGTATAAAGCTTTCTTGAAGGCAAAATTATTGCTTCATGTTCATGACCAAAGTATTTTCCCGTCTGAGTATGCATGTATGGGCCATATTACACTCTAATTTGTTTGTATAACGATAGATTAAATGCTTTTTGTTTATTAGTGTTTTTATACATTAAAAAAAATTAAATTTTAGATTCAAAGTTATCTCAAAAATAAAGGAAAATCTAATTTAAAATCTTCTAGATATGCATTCCAACATAACATGTTTTTGTTTTTATAATTACTTTAAATGACAATCAAGGTAGATAGTTTGAGGCCATGGCATGCTGAGCAACTCATACAATTTTCTATAAAAACCTCTTTTAGTATTATTTTATCAATGTAAATAATTGGTCGCAGATAAAAAGCTTTATCTTAGTTATATGCTTCCTAGGTCTTCAAAAAAGACCCTCTGTGGCAACAGGACCCTGGAGCAGGATACCTAGGGCTTGGCCAGTCACATTATACTGACTTTAACCTGATCACTCAATGGGGAATGAAGTAAACCAGTCTGAGCGGAAACCAATGGTACCTGCTGCCTTCAAATTACAAGTTGCACGCTCTACCATGTAGGCCTCGTCTCCCACATTTGTCAATGATCCACAGATTAATTAAAATATTCATGCTTTCCAGAAAACTTTAAGTCAAAGTTTCCAAATTGTGATCGTAAAAAGCCACAAACAATTATTCTTGAATAAAGAATGTTTGATTCAGAGTATGAATGCAATTTATACAATATTTGTATGATAATTTTTACGGGTAGCGGTATAACTCTTAGTCAATTTGAGTTGCAGTATTAGACATTGAATTGAAGTATGTGTAATTAAACGAAAGCTGCGGGACAATTATAAAGGTATTTTGCCAGCAGTGATCATCAAATTGCACCATTTCACTGGTTTTTCAAAAATTCATATCTTTTGAACCAAGATAGAATAAATTTTTGTACAGATATGAAAACTTCAGCTTTTTATCTTTCGAATAAAATGTTTAAACTCACAACTTACATGTATGCAATGTGACTCCATTGAGTTAATGTGGAAGTTTTTCCACATACTTTTTTTATGGTGGTAGGCTCGACATTAAAGAATAATTTAACCAGAATTAAAAAAAAACAACCAACTTATTGCACTGTGAATCAAACACAAAATAATTATTTGTATTCTTGGATTTTGTGAACATCTGATTCCTGGTGTTTGGGTATGTTTTTTGCCTACTATTTTTATTGTGGACCAAAAACAATGGGAATAAGTCTCATCATCATTCCATTTATTTATTTACCAAAATATTTGCTTCTTCAAATATTAGGAAAGCTGATTATGGCTGTTACAGCCAGTGGCTCAATCTTTCTTTTGTGTAATGAATGATAAAGGAGTTACAAACTTCAACTTGAGAATAAGGGATGGAGTGAAAAACAAGTTTCACCTTCATGCCATGGCTACAGGAAATGAAATAATTGTACTCTGTATAAGTGATTCTCAATAAAGCTTGCTTGGAAAATAGCAGGCTGATAAAACTCTGAAGCGCATATCTCACAAAGGCTTTGGTTTGTTTTTATGTAGATACATGGAGCTAATGATCTGTTTGTTGTGGTCAGGAAGTTATTTGAGCAGATTTGTGTATTGCTAAAGTATATTCTCATATTTTTCTCTTGAAAAAAAATCAAAACTTGTCATCCTGTATTTTTGAATATCTTTGAGAATCAAGGATTATTTCCTTATAATCAGAGAGGAATAATAATATAATTGTTTTCAGTTTGAAATAGCATTTTACATGTACTATGATTTCAGTTATTTGATAATCAATGTACCTCATTCTGTTCAACTCTCTAAAGTCTGTTATATACGTTTGGCTACATGTATAGATTACTGTGGAGTTCTCAGAGTCAACATCACATGCTGTTTGAGCTAACATTTTCCCTTCTTTGTTAAATATTAGATATAATAATTGAATAACGCTAACTCATATTAACTTTATCCCTACAAACCCAGATTTCTATTTATTCAGAGTAATATAAATCCAAAATGGCTCATCTGACCTTCAGTTCAGAAAATGATTTTTTCCAGTCTTGATGGGTTGTCTTTATCAAGTGTCTATTTTGTATATATTTAGATTATTATGTAACTGCAAAATAGAAAAACAATCAAGATCAGGTTCATATTTTTTACATGCTACTGGTCCTACTGGTCCTGTGGTATATATATATCAGACAAGGAAAATGTAGGATTTGTAATATTGTTGAGAACCATCATGTACTTTGGTTCTGTTTGGTTATTTTTTATTTTTGTTAAAAATACTTTTCAGCTGAGCTTGTGACATTGCTTTATCAATTGTGGTCTGAAATCAGAAAGCCATACTTAAATTTATAAGAAGTTATGAATTTCTGTGTTTAAAAAGCTGATTTGTTTTCTATATCTATGTACGATGTATTACTTGTCTCCTGCTGAGAGCTTAGTGAAACGGATTGTGGATACAAATAATTTGAACATTTTTAACTTGATATAAATTGGCATCGAATTCCTGCACACTCTTTTAATATAACATCAATGCTACAAATATTTTGATTCTTTTTTTTTTGCTTATCCAAAAGTTGTGTGTTTTATACTATAAGTGTGAGAAAGTTTATTTTCTGGACATGAGGGTATTATTGCGCTCAAAATGTCTTGGAGTATTTGCAAAAATGAGTGAGTGAGCTATTATGTTCTCTGATTTCATGATATAGTAATATTCATTTTTTATGGTTCATATTGAAAAAGCATGAAAAATAGTTAAATACATGTACTATTATCATATGGATTTTTACAGGAATATTTTTAAAGCGATGCCTGTAGCTGTCCTTATCAAATATTTCTTTGTGCTCTGTGACCCACTGAATTTGAACGGTGCAATAAATACATGTATAAGCATAATTATACAGATATTCTCTGACTTTTTTAAAAGACTGTTTACTGTCCAGATGTGCTTAAGTACCAAAATTAGGATAGAAATTCCCAGACATGTCAGGCTTACTTTGAAATTGACCAATTAGTTTACTAAGTGCCTTTTTTTTTGTATTAAAGTTTTATAGCTCTTAATGCTTAATCATAAAACCATTTTCAGTCAATGTTTTAATCATTTTTTTTTTGACATGAAGAACATACTTTGGAAAAAAAATTGTGCCTCAAGGATTATATCTCTTGACGTTTAGAACTAATTTTTAGCATTTTTGAGAGATATGTCTCACTGAATACATTATCAAAGCAGTGAGATTAGTACGCAATAAAAAGGGTGATTTTATCTAGTAAGTCTGTGCGATATTTTCGTTTTTAGTCAAATGTGGATATAAGACCCTAATTCTTTAATCTGACAGAGTTCTCTTATCTGTTTCCGTGAAAAGTTGCGATTGCAACTTGCAACTTTTATGAAAATTAGAATAAGTTTTTTTCCCCCACATCTACGCAGACAAAAAGACACTGAGATTGCTGTAGAAAGTCTGTAGCTACATAAAAACATGTTATTGTATGTGAAGCAACTAGGGTGAATCAAGGACATGTTGGAGGTTGGAGACATTACAGCTGTATCAGACCAGTGCATATTGATACTCCTTAAAAGGACCAGTACAACCTATTATTTTCGCTAGGAGAAAAATATGAAAACATTCATAATATTGGTTCTAAAGAAAGGCAATGATTAAATAAAAAAAGAGAATGACTTGATGGGGGAGACCAAAAATGTGGCTTGATCTCTAATATAAAACTCATTATCTGTCTGCCTCAACTAGTAAATCCCTAACCCTCAGTTGGTTCTCCTTCATTAGTGACAATCTCTGATGTCTGTCTTTGTATCTGTCTCTCTCTGTGAATGTTTCTATAAATTTTTGATAAAAAGTAGGCCTACTACAATATTTCATATTCTCACGTCTTTTTGTCCATAAGACTATTTTCGATCCATTAAATTCATCTCTGCTAATTGATCCATATTAAACCACTGTAATTTTGTAATACTAATACAACATAAGGTTCTTCATGGATAGTTCCTAACCCACCAAACCACTCAATCCACACTCCTCCTCCCCACCAACCGCCCTTCAGTCTTTATTTTGACCATTAAAGAATAATCCAAATAATTTACGAAATTTTCCAGGAATTAAGTGGCCAAAAACGTTTTGAATGCCCGACTCTCTCTCTCTCTCTCTCTCTCAATGTCTCCTTTGTCCCTCTCTGACTTTCTTTTCCCCTCCCAGTTCTTTTTTTTTTTTTCATGCATCTTGATTGTGTACTTTTTGCAACTGTTTAGTCATGAGACTCAAGTTATATTTGTTTTTTTATTTGTGTTTATCACGACACAAATGTATTAGTCAGCAGAAGTACATGACCAATTATCAAATTGTTTACTTTGCATAGGCTTTTTTTTTGTTGCTTAATCAATTATTTATTCTTAAAGGATAACATTTTGCAACTTATGCTATTTTTGGCTGCAACTTTTGCCAGTTTCAATCACAACTTTCTGGTGGGACATTCTTTTGTTTATTTTTTTTCTTAATCCACACTGCAAGAAGTAGTTTACAAAAAAGGCCAAATATGCTGCATAAAAGTTAACCAAAGTCTGATAGATTGCAGTATGATTCCTTATGACATATAAAATAAACAAACACATATATTTCTTTTTGCTGCAATTGGAATGCATTTCCTTTAATCAAAATTTTAACAGTAGAAATGACACATGCTTTGAAATCAAAAGAGAACATTCTTGAAAATTTATATCAGCCACACAGCAAATTTGCAATGGTATACATTTGTAGATATGCTCTGAAGAAAACACATTATTTTTATTTGGATCATTTTCTCCTTCTTATTTTCCTCAATTATAAATATGTAATATAATATTTATTACATAAATTTATCTGTTGTACTTACATACTGCAAATTATATTTACATCTCTTGTCCTGAATAACTCATTTTCTGACATTCAAGGCTGCCACAACTTTAAAAAAAAAATCTATTAACAATCGCATATTAATGAACAAACCACTCCGCTTAAAGAAACCATGAGCAGTGAAGACACTCCAGTTTATTTTAGGAAGTAAAGGTATAGTGAATTCCAAATTCTAGACAGCAAAGTAACTACAATCCACAGACCCTCTCTCTACCTCATTCACTCTCACACACACACACACACACACTCTCTCTCTCTCTCTCTCTCTCTCTCTCTCTCTCTCTCTCACACTCTCTCTCTCTGTCTCTCCACCCCCCCCTCCCATACACAAACAAAATCCTAAAATCCAAGGAAAACCAATTCAATAACAGGTTATTTTTAAGCTATCCAGAGTTTTTCCTTTCAAACCCTTAGAACATTTATTACAAAACATCCCTGAATGGCACTGGCATTGCACTTTACAAATGCTGTAGGTTGCTTCAGCTGCTGGTACTTACGGCTTGCATATATGTAAATACATTCTTTAGAAGGAAATGCGAGTAACACATTTTTGTGAATATATTTAAAGTTATACTGGTATGCACACACAATCCTGCAGCCTCCATATTCAGTTTGTTTCATTCAGTCATCAAAATCAAGTAAAGTAGTGAATGGGAGTATATTCCTATATCAGTACGCCTACTGATAGTCCTTGAGAAACTACACATGTAACAAATCTGTATATCAATACTGTTCTAATAATGCTATTCAAAAACACAGGTGTACTTGACAATGGCATGCAAAATATAACCGCCATGTCTGTCCTTATAGATGATGATTTTTCTCATAAAGTTACGGAAAAGATGAGCACATGAGGTCTTTCAAATCATTCACACTGAAAGCTTCCACCCATAAAGACCAGCTATTATCATATATATATATGTTTAAGATATATGTGATAATATCTGATCTATACATACATATATCCAATTTTCACGCAATTACAAGAACATTGGACTTAACGCAAAGAAAAGGATAAGCCTTTTTTGTGTGTGTCTTAACATTTTTCACCTCCATCGAAGTAAAGTAAGCAGGCAATCATCTCAGTTGTGAAATGCTATATCTCATCTCTATAATACTAAAGATTTATAGTATTTTTAGTATTCTAGACACAAGATAGACTATTTTATAATTGAGGTGACGATGTTTTCATGCAAAATATTGTTTTCTTTCTACACCTTTTCTATTAACATACCCAACATTTCTTTCTTTAAAATACTTTCACTTGATTATGCAATTGAAATTGATCAATCATAGAAATGCAAAAATTTGAAATGAAAACTTAATTGACCATAAGGCATTCACATTCCATAACAAATTTTTACTTCAAAACGTAATATTTCCTTTTTTTTTTTCTGTCTTCTTCACTTTGACAAATTTCATCAAAGTGTATAGAGAACGAAAACCCTGTTGTTTCCAAAAACGTAAAAAGCTACTCAATGTGCATTAAGTACATGTATATGAATATTTTTTTGTTTGTTTGTTTGATTTATAGCATCACGTAGGTTTGCTTTAGTTATCAAATAAAACAAACTGCCCCTATTTACTCGAACACACCATAAGGCACTTCGCAGCCACACTTCAATATTCACACTCAACCCTAGTACCAGCCCCGCACTCAGGTTATACTTTTAGCTGACCACACACGCAGTACTTGAGTTTATGTATTACAAACCACCAGTACAGTTCAGCTTTTCAGGTATGAAATTATGGCCTAAATGAAAAGCTCATCAGTTAAAAACATTTCTTTTGCTTCCTTCAAAAGATTCTAGTAATAAGTAAAATTTTCTGAAATCTGTTATTCCTTTATAAAGCGTTATCAAAAATGCATTTGCTTTCTTTAGGCTTTCAAGTGACATGATTGAACAATTGTTGGAACCAATTTGATCCCTGTCAGTTTGTTCATAAATTTTAAGTGACCACATACGTGTGGGCATAAGCATTCCTCACAGCTGTTGTAGCCTGACAGTCTGGTATAACAGATTGACACCATATGGCAAGCAATACACATGTACCAGTCTGGGGATTTAACTGGACATCTGTGACCCTCTCCATCAATTAAACTGTACATGACTCATGCAATAGTTTCATAGTTTCATAGTTTCAAACCAGAAAGGAAAACAACTCTAAAGTAGTAAAGTAAACACACGCACTCATCAAACCAATGACACTTAACATTAGAAATAATTAATGTATGAAATTCCATTTAATATTAATGAAAGACTGAAAAATGTATAGTAATGTAATTGGCCAACACATAAAGTTGTAACAGCTGCCAGACAGTGAACACAGGATCTTTGTGGAAAGAGTTCAGGCTTAGCCTACCAGCTTCACAGAATGGACATGCAACTAGGTTTAACTTCAGCTGATATAAACACAACTCTCAGCTCCTTGAGGCTTCATCAAATCATATATTGCGCAGATGTCATCAAATTCTGAAGTTTAATCAATTAGCCAATGAGGCAGCCATACTTCCTAGATTTGTCTGATGGGAAAGATATGCAAAATCTTTTGACATTGTATCAAAAAACATCAAGCAAAATAATGGCTGGCTTTTTTTTTATATATATAAAACAATGTCATCGAAGTATAAAGCGTCTACATATATCCAAGAAGTGGAATGAAACACATTGACAGCAAAGATACAAGTAGTGTATAAGGATTAAACTTAGAGGAGGCAGACATCTTGGTTTATCAAGGTAGTCAGGAATAAAGATTGCTGCAAAAAACAATGTACAAAGATTTTTACAAAATTTTTAATTGGAACAAATTCCAAATTAATTTTCCTGGACAATAATGCTGAAGAGGTGATTTACCCAACATTGTATACATATCATGTTCCATGATTTTTTTAGATCAAATAAAATGTCACATAGTGCTTGATTTTTTAGCGTAACTTGTAGGTGAAGTAGAATTCAATTTCAATTAAAAATAACTTGGGTATGTTATTCAGATTCTACCCCGCGTACAAGATATCTCTTAACGCTATATCTGTTCCCAGGACCAGCGACCGAGTTATCTCGGATCCAGGACTGCTGCCTACTGGCTGAAGAACGAGTATACTCATATTTGATGTCACTGTTATATTGAGACCTATAGCTCTTTTGCTTTGCGAAAGAACGACTAGTGGGATGTCACATGGTATAAACAAATGTGAGAATATTATTTATGCTAGACTAGCTTTTCTAGCAGTGCAAAATCTCACAGTGGTCATGCTCTGCAATTAATTGATAATTTAATGATACTTTTTCAGCAGATTGTAAACTGGCAGTTGCAAAGAATAGAAATGAATTTTTTCCCCTTAAGTCTCAGATGTTTGATAATTTATAAATCATATTTCTACATGCTGTATATTCAAATATTAAGCAACACAAATAGAAACTATGAAATTGTTTTATCCACAGTTGCACTAAGAATGATTTTGATTTTGGAATAAGACAAAATTATCAAAAGAATATTGACACTTCATCATAAATTATATGATCATTCAATGCCTTGAAAAAGCAAGAGTAAAACTCAATATAGAATGCTATCTTTTCTTTATTTTAACTCAACAAAAAATAATTTTCTGATTCCAAATACTGTACAACCACTTCATCCATTTCTCCGGTTAACTGCATGTTATCTCCATATGTGTGTTTTCGCGTGAGCATGCATTTCAATTGATCTATTGAAAGACACACCTTCTGAACCAGTTCATGTGGTAAAAGAAACCAACGAGCCCAGTTTAAAAGCAATTTAATGTTTGGCCTTTTTTTTTTCTTCATCCAAAGACCTATGAAGATTGATAACTCTTGTTATGAGTTTCAACATCATACAGAAACCCATTAATATATTCTCACAATCCACAGCCATGGCACATATTCCATTATTTTTTTCACAATGCCGACAAGTTATGTTTGTCTCTGCATAAGTTTAAGATGAACGTCTGAGGCTTCGCCCACTCACGGCCAAACCCAGTAGATAGTTCACGACCCCCGACTGCCGCAGCACCTGTTCCGCCCCCTTGCACATCATTTCGAGCGGATCACTGGCTGCTTGGTTGGTCGCAGGAGCTAGCAAAGTTGGGCCAAAGATGGTGGACAAGTTGTGGATGGACATTTTATTCTCCCCAACATTCCTTGCCACCCTGGGGAAATGAAAATAAGAATTGTAAATAACCTCAAGTTTTATATTTTTTAAATTGTTCATTTGCATTAGACGCAGACCAACCATAAAGTCCTCCATACATTATCCTTGTTTTATAAACACATTTTTGCACACCGTATAATGCTGCGGGAATAGTAACCGAAATAACATATTTTTACATTACATACATGCATTTTCTTCCTCATGATATTAAGCTTATTTCACTATATCAATCCTTCATTCTCATGTCTAATTGTATGTGTTTTTGTGTGAATATCTATTAGACATTTCAAGCTGCTCACTTGATGAGGTGCTCCATCAGGGTCACTATGGTGTAGTAGTTGGTGTCTGGTAGGCCGTGAAGTAACGACAGCATACACTGGGCCTTAGCCTCCTCATCCTGCAGCTCTGTGAGCAGAGGGGAGAAAAAAAGACATTGCTTAAATTTCAGCTTTCAACTAAAAAATGTATAGTTATTACAAACCTTGGTTAAAATAAATAAAATGAATAGGCTTAAAGGGAATTCCTCAATTCCTTACCTTACAATCTGTTCCCGCAGTTTTTTCCGTCTGTGGATGCAAATTTTAGCCATCGCCGCAAAATAATCACAAACTCCCGATTTTTATGGTATTTAAGTAAAAAGTTGTGTAAAATTAAATCAAAAACCTGAACACAACAATTCTTCAATTGCAATCATGAAAAGTTAAGACCACTTTAAGGATTAACAAAACTCACTCAGGGTATCGATAAAGTTTTGGTAGCAAGCCTCGGTAAACAAAGGCTCTGGCAGCTCCCGGAAGTAGAGTTTGAGGATGCCAGTGACTGCGTTGATGTCAACATCGGTGAGAGACGCGGCACCACTACGCACATCTAAAGAGGAGAAATGAAGTTTTGTTTGTTCAAATACCCAGTATATAAAAATAGCGATAAAAAAAAAGAATAAAAATGTAATGAAAATAAGTCAGATCAGTCTTTCACCCATCCAATTTCAAAACAATCTCCTATCATGATAAGGTCCTAGAATTTAATAGGTTAAGGTTTTTTTTAAGGATCTTGTACAGGTCTTCTTTGATGGACACAGAAATTTCTTCTTTAAACAAAGGAAACAATGCAGCCTAAGGTCAATTCTTTAACACTTCAACATATTTTGTTTCATTTTTTAAAACTTAAGAAAATCTTTTTTTGAGGAGGTTTGTTTGTGTTTTTCTTCTTTCCATTTTTCCTTGACATTACTCAGTCCAATTCATTTAATTTTATATTCTAATATCTTCTACTTTAAAGGGTTGGCTGTATTAAAACATATCTTCAGAGTTTGTGTGTAAATGGTTGAAATGAATGAAAAGTCATTTAATAAATTATCTGTAAAATCAATTTGCATTTTCAAAACGTGTGATACTTTGAGCGACTTGGGTGTTTTTCATATGTAGGGCCTAAGGATTGACTTGTTAAAAGATGATTTTTGAATTGGGAAGTTGCATGAACATGATACAATATCATGGTAAAATTAATTCTTGGATGGGCGCTTTCCCCCTGACAGTTGCACATCACAGACATGTCAAATAGTTCACAGCTTTTGCTCTGTCATGCAAATTCATCATATAATTGGTAAAGTATCTAGATCTTTTTTTGTTTTGTTTGAAGAATCAATTTTTCCCATAACCAAAAGTAATGTAATTTCTTGTCGCAAACTGAGCTCACTTTTGTCAAACAGCTTCTTGATGCGCTGCAGTTCTGATGTCACTCCAGACACTCTGTATATGCCAACCTCATCCAAACCTGCAAAAAACGTTCGAAAGGTTTTGGTAAAAATAATATAAATATTATGCAAGTACATCTCACACAGAACTACCATAAATACTTCACAGGAATAGACTGAAGAAAGAAAAGTTATCTTTCATTAAACATTGGGTGTCATTTGGCTTGTCATTATTTTATGTATTTGTCTACTAATTTTGTGGGGATATAAGTTAATCCACAAAACGTATAGTAAAGTTCATGGTAAAAAATCACTTCCTTAAAAGCAACTGAAGAGACTTTCCTGATATGACTTGCTACTCAAGATTAGTTCATGTATGCCAATTTTCCAGACTTTCAGTTTAAAAAAAAGCTGGCATTCCAGAGTTCAGTGAATGTTAAGGGGTATGTTTTGTGATCCGATGTGATGCACTGCTTTACACAAGAGGTTTAGTAAAAAAATAATTATCAAATTAGCATCAATCATACGTATCTCCCTCCCTCCCCTCTTTCTTTCTTTTCTTCCATATAGTAGGCTTTATCTATTTTCTCTCTCCATCTCCACCTCTCTATATCTCTAGTTTTAATCATTCTCTCACTTTATCAAAGCCAAACAAAAGAGCCTCACCTCTTTTCTCAACCTCCTGCAAACATGCAGTGACAATCGTGGGCACAGTTTTGCCCTCCCGCCTCGCCAGAGATGTTATTTTGACTCCGAAGCAAGCAGCACTAACTTTTGACGGTGTGCGCTGCATTGTCTTCTCGGCAGGTGTGTGCCTCACTGACACAACCAGGGAGATCTAAGGTAAGAAAAGAAAAACCTGAGTATTATAATAGATATTATGTATCTATATAACACACATTTATAACACCAGCGTAATCTGGTGGAGAATTAAAGCACAACTCTTCTTTAAAATTAGCATAACCAAAGTTGATTCGCTACAATTTTATTATTAAAAAGTCTTGTGGCCTACAACAAAAAAGACAAATTATAAAAACATGAATCATTCAATTGTGTCTGATTTGTCAGTTACTAAAAAGTGAAAAGGACCAAAATATGTCTCTCACAAAGTCATTTTCTACAGACAGCAATCTTGAATGAAAAATTGTGTAAGTTAAAATAAAAGCCATTTCTCTCAATCGAGTTTTGCTTGTAAATAAAAGAGTTTTTCAACTTTAATTATGAAACAGTAATTTCCTTACCTCATTCATTGACACAGTCTTCTCTTGAAAAGATCCTTTAAGCCACTGCTTGCTGAGCTAAATCAGAATAGATAGGTAACCATTACAGTTAGCATCATTGAAATTATGGACTACAACTTTGTTATATAATTTCATTCAGATTTGATTCAGTTTTCCCTAACCTCCACTATTATGATCAATATTAAAAATGAAATCAGGTGTATATATTTTATTAACCTCAGAAAATATGTATAACTTAAAATGAAGATAAAAAGTACATTTTCAAAGAACCTTACCACCATTACAAGAAGCTTGTGACATAAAAAAGGAAAACTAAGCAATCTATGAATTTGGTATGTTTCTGCTTAGATTATCACTCGAATAAGCATTGAATCCATTGTTGGAGGGATGGATCTTTTTCAACAATGTCACAAAATGGAGTTTGGTCTTTTATTTAGATAATATAAATATGACTATGCATAACGAGCAGTAAGGGCTTATATTTGTATATCAAACACCCAAAATTGACTTTTACACCAGCAGGCCCGTCAGACTTAACAGCTGGCCCTTCTGTGAGCAATTTTTCTTAGTACTGAAAGCTAGATAAGAAAAAATCCTGCCGAAAAAAGTCTTAACAGCCATGACTGGTAGTTCTCTTGGTATAAAAGACTCTGTTCATGGCAAATGATTTTCATCTCAACACATATTTGTATTCATTATAAACTTTTTACTACAAGCAAGTGCTTGATCAAATTCATTTGTTGTGCTGTCTTAAAAACTCAACATCTGACACTAGTGCAAGGATACTCAGAGTTCCTAGTATCTTACCTCAATGGCCCCACGCCCGAGCATTATGTCCCCTGAATCGCCACCAGTCTCCCCTCTCCTGAAACAGAGGAAGCGCAGGGTCTGGGAACTCTCTAGCTCCAGCTCAAAGTCCTCGTTCCAAGCGGGATCTCGAGTGCCCTCACAGATGTGCGTCCGCGCCTTCATGAAGAAATGGCCAAACGAATCCATCTCTAGGCAACAGTATGTATCTGGGAAATAGAAAGAGAGTTGGGAGTTTTCAAATTGAATCATATGTCACCTTGGAGATTTTTTAGAATATCCATACTAAAATGTATAAGGATGGGTCTATAATGGTGCAAAACAAGTTTCAATATGAATTTTTTTGAAAAAGGGCAATATTGAAAAAAGAAAATTTCAAAGCATCTTTTTCACAAGCTGTCAATAAAAAAAAATTAAAAAATTTGACATCCTTCATTCAAGACTAAACGTTAACTTGAGACTTTCACAGATCAAAAGACATTTTTCAAAAGAAGAAAAAGAACCAAACACTGACCACAGTCTTCAGTGAGTCCATTCATCTTGTGTACGGTCACATTCAGGGTTCCGGACAAAATGTCTTCGTCTGCAAAAGATGATACATGGTTTTTGAGTAATGCTTTGATTAAAAACAACAATTTTAATTTATCTTAAAAAAAAAAGTTGATAAATGAAAACTAGCTGCATTGTTTTTTCAGCAAATACCTTACATAGCAGATATGGTGCAAGTGATTTTCAAGTGTATTGATAACAGTATTAATGATTTTCTAAACATAATGATGCAAATCAATTTTAGGGGGGGTCATTTTTTTTTTTAAAACAAAATGAGTGTGGTATGATAACACACAGAATTGGTATATTTTTAGTTCCAGAGACATAGCAGCAAGACCATTTAAATATACCTTTTTGTAACAGAACAGATCCAATCTTGTTTACTTGAGGGGTCTGGAAAAGCAATAACATGAAATCAAAGTTCTTATAATTTCTAAAAAATGAGTCACAAAACTAAGTTGATTTATTAGAGAGGGGAATATGTAAAGATTATTAAAGCTTAACATTTTTTATTAGAGTAATTTAAAAAAATAACCTGTACAGAAATGCAAAAAGTTTTTGGGAAAAACTTAAGATGAAAATATATGCTAGACTGAAGGCAATATTCCTCCAGTAGCATAAGTCCCCATTTTATTTCTTTTCCATGAGGTTTAAAGTTGGCCCTTTTTCTCATCAGCTTCAATAAAACTTAACGACTCTAAATCAGGTAATAATTACTCAATTCATACAATTTAGTAGAAAATAGAACCAGAAACAATTATTTAAGTCTAATTTTTCACTCAATTTTGGTTATTGTATGGCTTAACTCAAAACGTCTTTAGTGGGAAGATAAAAGTTAATCTAACATAGCATACCTCCTTTACACTGTTGATGAGATCCTGAACAAATATAGAACTCATCACTGGTGCATTTTGGGATGTTCTTGAACCTGAAGATGCGAATGTGGTTACACAATCTTACTAAACATGGTTTTCTATATTCAAATAGTCTGTTAAAGAGGATTTCCTTTTTAAGTCTTTTCAAGCTAACATCCAAGTTATTAAAACCTATACATTCTACAACCACTACTGTTTTCTTCTAACAAAAAGCACTCTGCAAAGGATGACAATTCGAGTGATGAAATCAGTGCAAAATTGCAACATATCCAACCTATCATTTCAATTTTGATCTATAAAATTTAATAAGAAAAAAACCTACACAGTGAGTGTATAGTCTCCTTCCACTCCTCCCTCTCATAATCTGTGGTCATGAGGAGAGTGTAGACCTTCCCTCCATTCAGAGATGCTTTAAATGGCAGTTTAGGCGATGCAATAATCAGCTGGGCTTCCTGGAGTTTAGGGTGAAGTAGTTTGATTCAAAGATGAGCAAAAAGATATGAAGCAAAGGAAATAAGGTCGAATTAATGCTAACATGCCATAGTTCAATAATGGCGAAAAAAATTAACAAGAAATGTATAAATCCAGATCTAAATTCTAAACCATACAAGAAATAAAAAAGAAAAAAATAACATAATAATTTAAAAAGGAAACAACCCAGCATTAACAAAAAGTACAACAGCAACAACAAAAAGTACAACAGCAACAGGGACAAGAGGCTTTTAAAGATATCCCTTTGTTACACTTTTGCTTTGACCAAAGTCTCTTTCTTATTTCAAAAGCATTTTCAGGACTTACATATTGACTTATTTTCTTCCTCAGCTTCTCCACAACACGGGTAGCCCCACCTAGACTCACTAGAGAGCGATGTTTCTGAAAATTTAACATAATAATATTGTGATCAATAAAATATTCAACATTTCTCTCATTTTCACTTGCATCAGATAATGTAAGCAGACTTCCTTTATATACGCAGAAAATGGCAAAATAAATTTTCTAAGAGCTATCTAAAGTAGCAAATTATCGTTGAAACTAACATTCTATAAAGTTATTTTTCCAAAACAAAACAAAAATGAAACATCAGATTTGAAGTTAATATGAAGGAACCATATTTACTCAAGATACATGAAAAAAAATGAACATACAAAATGTTACCGTAATTTATGCACATGATCTTTTTAAGATCATGCTGGTAGCTTTGAAAACTAAACATATTTTCAGATGATCACTCACATCTTTATCATCAAATTTTTTCATCTCTGCTCTCATCTCCTTCTTCAGTGCTCGCAGTTTACTTTTCAGCTGATCAATATCGTCTCTTTTTGAGTGCTTGGTGTCATCTGAATTAAGAGGAAAAAAATATAAACAAGCTAGTAAGGTTTTCAAAGAAGTGGCAAAGATAATTCTTTATGAAAGTGAAAACTAAACCTCTTTCAAATATATTTCTCTCTTATGTGTATTTAAATCTCACATGATTAATTTCATGGTAAGACTTTAAAGAAGAATCATTATCTGTCTGAAGAAGTAACAACATTATCATGAAATTCATTGTGTAAGGGACTAAAAAAAAAAAAAGAGGGAAAAGGTAACTGGCACAAATGGTAGAGCGTTGGTCTCCCAATCGCCCAATCGGGAGGTCCCCTAAAGAGGATAAATAATAGCTGTAAGTAAGTAGGATATAATATTTGTGAAAAGTTGAGTTACAGAACTTAAAATACTGAGGGGTCATAATCATAGTATAGCACTATTTCGAATTATGTGACTAGTCCCATTTTTCTTACACTCACTGAAGGCAATTCCAAAAATTGGCAATGTAAGATAGATGTAGGTTCAGAAAGACACAACATATGTTTCTGCAATTTTTCAGACAGCCAGTGAATATACCACATGTCTAATACATTTCATAATCTGTCCCTTGTCTTTTCATTGCTCCGAGCATTATGTCCCCTGAATCGCCGCCAGTCTCTCCTCTCCTGAAACAGAGGAAACGCAGGGTCTGGGAACTCTCTAGCTCCAGCTCAAAGTCCTCGTTCCAGGCGGGATCTCGAGTGGCCTCACAGATGTGCGTCCGCGCCTTCATGAAGAAATGGCCAAATGAATCCATTTCTAGGCAACAGTATGTATCTGGGAGAGAGAAAGAGAGTTAGGGAGTTTTCCTTGGAGATTTCTTAGAATATCCATACTAAAATGTATAAAGATGGGTCTATTATAATACAAAAGTAGTTTCAACAAAAAAATTTTTTTAAAGGGCAATATTAAAACAAAAAATTTCAAGGCATGTGTATATCTCTTTTCCACAAGTTGTCAATAAAAATTAGAAAAAAAATTTGACATTCTTCATTCAAGACATAACATTTCTGGAATACAAGACTAAACGTCAACTTCGACTTTCACAGATCAAAAGAAATTTTTCAAAAGAAGATAAAAAAGAAAATAGAAACCAAACACTGACCACAGTCTTCAGTGAGTCCATTCATCTTGTGTACGGTCACATTCAGGGTTCCAGACAAAATGTCTTCGTCTGCAAAAGGAAAAAAATGATACAGCACATGGTTTTGAGTAATGCTCTCATTGAAAACCACAATGTTATATACCTAAAAAAGATAAAAAGTTGATAAAAGAAAACTATCTGCAGTGTTTTTTCAGTAAATACCTTACATAATAGATAAGGTGAAGTGGAGTTCAAATGTATTGATAACAGTACTAATAATGTGCTAAAAATAATGATGCAACTCAATTATAGGGGTTTATTTAGAGCAAAATGTATGTGGTATGATAACATGCACAATGAGTATATTTTTTTGTTCTAGAGACATTACAGCAAGACCATTTAAATATACCTTTTTGTAACAGAACAGATCCAATCTTGTTTACTTGAGGGGTCTGGAAAGGCAATAACATGGAACAAAGTAAATCAATCATTGAATTTGTGAAGGAAAAGGAGAAAAAGCGAATATAACATGAGAGATTAAAAAAGGTTATTTTTCATTTTTACAACAACAAAAATGAATATAGAAGGCAAATATATGACATGTCTATGCCCATACTTTATGTATTTTCTAAACATGAAAACCATACTATCTCGCTCAATCTTCAGAGTTTTTTTTTGTTTTCTTTTAGTAACCTTCAAAGCTCTTATAATTTCTAAAAAATGAGTCACAAAACTAAGTTGATTTATAAGAGAGAGGAATACATGAAGATTTGTTTATTCTTATCATTTATTATTAGAGTAATTTTTAAAAACCTGTAAAAAATGCTAAAAGTTTTTGGGAAAACCTGGACATGAAAATATATGCTAGTCTGAGTAGCATAAGTCCCCATTTTATTTCTTTTCCATGAAATAGGTTTAAAGTTGGCCCTTTTTCTCATCAGTTTCAATAAAACTTAACCACTGTAAATCATGTTATAACAGTTCAATTCATACAATTTTGTATAAAATAGAACAAGAAATTATTTAAGTCTCATTTTTCTTTCAATTTTGGCTATTATATGGCTTAAGTCAAAACCTCTTTAGTGGGAAGATAAAAGTTCATCTAACATAACATACCTCCTTTACACTGTTGATGAGATCCTGAACAAATATAGAACTCATCACCGGTGCATTCTGGGATGTTCTTGAACCTGAAGATGCGAATGTAGTTACACAGTCTTACTAAAAATGGTTTTCTAAATTCAGAAAGTCTGTTAAAGAGGATTTCATTTTTAAGCCTTTCCAAGCAAATGTCCAAGTTGTTAAGACCTATACAGTCTGCAACCACTAGCCGTTTCAAGCAAATGTCCAAGTTAAAGGATGACAATTTGAATGACAGTTAAAAGTTAAGGGCCTGAAACATTTCTAAAGAAATCAGTGCAAAATTGCAACATGTCCAACCTATCATTTCAATTTTGATCTAATAATAAGAAAAAAAACCTACACAGTGAGTGTATAGTCTCCTTCCATTCCTCCCTCTCATAGTCTGTGGTCATGAGGAGAGTGTAGACCTTCCCTCCATTCAGAGATGCTTTAAATGGCAGTTTAGGTGATGCAATAATCAACTGGGCTTCCTGGAGTTGAGGGTGAAATAGTTTGATTCAAAGATGAGCAAAAAGATATCAAGCAAAGGAAATAAGGTCGAATAAATGCTAACACGCCATAAGTCAATAATGGGGAAAAAAATTAACATGAAATGTATAAATCCAGATCTAAATCCATACAGGAAATTAAAAAAAAAGAAAAAATAGTATATCTAAAAAGGAAACAACCCAGCATTAACAAAAAGTACAACAGCAACAGGGATAAGAGGCTTTTAAAGATATCCCTTTGTTACACATTTGCTTTGACCAAAATTTCTGTCTTATTTCAAAAGCATTTTCAGGACTTACGTATTGACTTATTTTCTTCCTCAGCTTTTCCACAACACGGGTAGCCCCACCTAGACTCACTAGAGAGCGATGTTTCTGAAAATGTAACATGATTATTATAGTGATTACTAAAATATTCAACATTTCTCTCATTTTAACTTTATCAGATAATCTAGTCAGACTTCCTTCATATTTGTTGTAATTAGTGCGATAAATTTATAGGACTATGTCTTCTAAGAGCTATCAAAAGTGCAAATTATCATAGAAAATTATAAGAAATTACTAACATGCTAAAAAGTTATTTTTGCAAAACAAAACAAAAAAGAAAAATTAGATTTGAAGTTAATATGAAGGAACCGCATTTACTCAAAATACATGAAAAAAATTAACATACAAGTTGTTTCCATAATTTATGCACATGATGTTTTTAAGATCATGCTGGTAGCTTTGAAAACTAAACATATTTTCAGATGATCACTCACATCTTTATCATCAAATTTTTTCATCTCTGCTCTCATCTCCTTCTTCAGTGCTCGCAGTTTACTTTTCAGCTGATCAATATCGTCTCTTTTTGAGTGCTTGGTGTCATCTGAATTAACAAAAATAATAAGATGAAAAAGATGTAAACAAGCTAGTAAGGTTTTCAAAGAATAGTTTATGACATTCAAAACTAAACCTCTTTCAAATATATTTCTTATTTTTATGTATCTAAATCCCACATAATTAATTTTAAAGAATATAAAAAAGACTGGTGATTATCTGGCTGAAGAAGTAACAACAATATCATGCTAATTCATTGTGTATGAGACTAAAAAAAAGTGCGGGGTGTGTATGTGTGTGTGTGTGTGTGGGGGGGGGGGGGAGACCCAACTGGCACAAATAGTAGAGCATTTGTCTCCCTATTGGGAGGTGCCTGTTTCCAAACCTATGATCAGTAAAATTTTATTCATATGTAACCGGCTGAGAGAGGGTCATGGTATCAATGCAATGTGTCTGTGTGGCCGCACGTAAAAGTATCAGACATTAGTCTTGGGATCTGTCCACAATATAGTATATACAGTGCTGATGTTGGACAATAAGCAATATACAATCAAACAAACTAAAAAAAGAGATGCATTTTCTTGCTACAGGAACTGTTTTCCAAAGCATCCAAGGGCTAAAGAGGATAACTAATGGGTGTAAGTAAGTTACCATATAACTTAAAAAAAAAAAAAGATGACTTACGCAACTTAAAATACTGAGGGGACATAATCATAATGCAGCACTATTTTAAATGATGTGACTAGTCCTTTTTTCGTTACAAGCACTGTAGGCAATTCCAAAAATTGGCATCGTAAGATAGATGCAGGTTCAGGAAGACACAAACTATGTTTGTGCTATCCTTCAGAGAGCCAATGAATAATTATATCACATGTCTAATACACTTCATAATCTGTACCTTGTCTTTTTATCACTTGTCATACAGACTTCTAACACTGTATCTTTCAACATGTTAGCTGCCTGTGGTTAGTTCTATGCATATACCTAGCCCACCATAATAGGCTGGTGATCTTAGAGATTAAAGTCTACTCCAGTCTATCCAGTGAAAAAACCCCAGTACCTGTGTAATCAAACTTTGTGTCGAAGGTGGCCTCACTCAGTGGGGTAAACCATTTAGGATCAAAAGTCACCTTGTTATTTCTGAAAAGACAGAATATAGAGTGAAAATGTTACTAACATCAATGCTACCAATATCAAAATAAATTTACTGGAAATGTATAACATCATTGCAAAAGCATTACCGTAAAGTAAAAAGGGTAACATGAACATAATGATTTCTTTAAAAAAATTTGTTGATTAGATTAAGCACAGGTAAAACTGTAACAGTTGGATCATATTACTTTATTAGCAAATGCCTGCATGATATCCTATTCATTTTTGTACATAACTCGATCCTTTGGTCCTTAGAACCTTCATCATCGTAACAAAGAAAGAAAAAGGAGGAGGGATTATCTTATTTTGAAAATAAGTTACTTTCAGAGCATTACTCATTCGATGATTCAAGATTCTTGCAATTCCTTTTTACCAACCTGTGGGTCTCTCGCTTAGTGCAGACCAAAACATCACTGAAGAGAAAGACATAGCGCAGTTTGCGGACTCCGTTCACCAGCTCCACCAGGAAGCTACTCTTCACAAGTCTCCTGTTTTCCTTGGTCTGTGGATGAAAGGCAGAAATGGTAACATTATCTTTAATAATCATCTACATCATTTTTTTCTCCGTTTAATTCATATCAGACCAATTTCCTTTCTTTTTGTCCCACAAGTAATATTTCAAAAGTTTTAATAAAAATAAGCAGCAATATATCATGCTACGGTTCAAAGCTGTTTCCACATCAACAGCATCATCCTCATTACTACCACTACCACCATCATCATTACGACTGTTGCCACCACTATGCCACCACCATCACCACTACATCATCATCATCATCATCAACAACACCACCATCATCCTAATCACCGTCATCCTTATTTTCTTTCTCCCTCTTATCCTCACATCCATGTCACTAAACCAAAGTTCTACGTGCTATCCAAGACCATCATCTGTTCCTATATGCAACTCACAGTGTCGCACTTGGGCACCGCCGTCGCGAACGTCTCCAGAATGTGATGAGACAACTTGAGGGCTTTCTGCAGCGCCTCGTGGTCTGGGTGGTCCTGGGGTGTGTACTTGATTAGGTCCTGGGGGAGGTTCAATAAGAGAGTGTGAAATTGTGAGAGGTTTCACTTTGAGAATTTTGTGTATGTGTACCGGGATCATTTAGGTGGTTTCTTTCTTCTTAAAACCTTAGTAAAAAAAATCTGTAGATTGGTCAACTGCCTTAGTTTCAACAAAGACATGGCAAGACAGGCGTCTTGCTAGATTCATGTAACATTAGAATTGTGAGCTGTTTTTGTAAAACACCTCACTAAAATCTTTAGCCTCTTGTTTAATTAGGAGTGTATACTTAATAAAACGTGATAAACTTAAACTTAAGGACAAAGAACTCTGGAAAAACAAGACTGTATTTATCACAGAAAAAATTTAAACTTCATTCAGCTTTTTTCAGTACAAAAATGAAACACAAATCTAATGACCATGTTCAAGACTTTCAATGTGTTGTCAATAAATTTTGTTTTGTTTTGACGAGAGCAAGTGAAGGAGAACAATAAAAAAAACAAAAAAAATACAAATAAATAACTAAACAGAAAAATCATAATCGATCTTAATTGCTTTAAACACAAAGCAGTGCGATCTTTGACAGTAACTACCTTGGTGGTTGAAGGTATAGTTGCTGGTCACAGATACCAACCTTAATCCAAATGCATATTTTCATAGCATTTTTTAACATTTTTTGTGTGTACATAAGTATATATAACGGCTGGTTAAATTGGCAGCTCTTATCAATTTTACTTGGTTTTTTAGTTTAAATTCAAATACATGTTACTTACATGCAGGACCAGTGTGTTCCTCTGTACTCTTTGTACTGGTTTAAACAAAGCATCTGCGGAGAAGCAAAATATTTTCAATTTTTATTGAAATGCTTATTTCAAAATTTATTTCTTTTTTTTTTATCACCAATACGGTAAAATGAAAAGTTTTCAAATTAATTTTTAGCACAGTGTAAGCCACAATATGGTGTATTATACCAATTAAATTGTAGCTGAAACTGTTACACAAAATGTCTGAATATCATAAATAGGGGTTTAATTTGCAAGTAATAAGTTTTGAACATTTGATGTTTTGTTTGGTTTGTTACTTTTTCTCCATGGAACGTCAGCAACTAAGCTAAACAAATTAGAGTGGGTCCTAAGACTAAGTTTTGACAATTTTATGTGCTGCCACACTGAGACAGAGCGGGGAATAACGCGAATTTTGTATCAGCCGTTCAGATTATACTAAGACAAACCCAAATAGTAGGGAACAAAGCGGCCTGATTAAAACATGGAAACAAGAACTTCCCAAATAGTACCCACAATTTTTAATATATGAATATATGAAATATCCAGCATCACAGTATAATAAAGCTTAAAGGTTAGTTTGCTACCTGTATTAGAAACACAAAATATAGCTTTTTTGTTTTCTTTTTTCTAAGCTATAGGCTTACCTTCAAGACTTGAGCTCTCTTTTACTGTTGAAGTTAAGACGATTTTCTGGGGAAAAAAAATGAAGGAAAAAAGATAAATCAAGCATGTGATGTCTATAGATGGATTGAATTTCACAGCTTCAAACTTTCATCTAAAATTACTTATTTTGTGAAAAGGCTGACAAGACACAGACTGGCTAAAGGTGTTATATAATGCTTTTCCTTTAAGTCTAATTATAATTGCCATGATCTAATCTTAAACTGAAAGAAGTGAACAGATTCGCTTTATGCTTCTTGAAGAGTTTTTGCTTGTGCTTTGAAAACCATGTCTCAAAGAGAGACAAATAAATAACATTTTCCCTCACTTACCAAAATTCAAAAGAACTAATTTAAAATTGCAAAAAAAAATTTCATGCCTGCACTTCACCACAGTTGAAATAATCATCACGTTGATTTTATGTGCATCTATAGGCCTATAATTGTACAAAACACAAACCACTCAAAAACATGTTTTATTTAAATTATGAACACTCTAAATCCCACCTCTGAATGAAGTAAGATCACATTCAGGAACGCCATGGTTCTAAATCCTACTGCAAAAACCTACATTGTGTCTGTAAATCTAGAAAGCCATCGTTGCGTTGATTAGCCTAACGTCTAACTTCAGCACTATATAGACCATACTGTGGACGGGCCCCAAGACTGACATCTGACAATTTTATGTGCTCCCCCTCCATCCAGTGTCGGACCTACCTGCGCCAGTTCCTGGAAGCGCTCATTGCCCTGGGAGCAGCGGTGGATGGTGCTCACCGCCAGTGCGTAGTTGGTCAGGTAGTTGCCGAAGTCGATGAACTTGGAGATCTGAGGGTGCAAAAATCAACGCGTTCTTACACTACTGTAGTCATGCTAGGTTCAACATGAATGGATCTTTGGTCGGAGAAAGCTATATCTTTCTCTCCCTCTCTCCGGGTTTAACGTCTCCTCGGTTCCCCTGGAGTGTCATATACGGCGACGGGCCCCAAGACTGACGTCTGACAATTTCATGTGCTGCCACACACGAAGCAGGTCGGGGATACCATTACTCTTGTCTCAGCCGGTCAAATTATACTGACACCGACCCAACCAGTCAATCGAGCATAAAACCTTATCGGACGGGGTTTTTTTAAAGCCTGGTTCCCACACGTAGCTATGACACACTGAATCATGTTTTTATTGGTCACGAATTAGCCTTTAACTTTCACACGAATTTGAGGCGGACGAGCCTCCCATTCTTAAATGATTCTGGCGATGAGACACGCATCTCTTTCAGAGAGACAACCCAACATTCTTAGGTGATTCTGGCGATGGTACATGCATCTCTTTCAGATAAGCCAACACAACCAACTAATTCTACATTTTAAGCCCAAAGCATCAAGAAACGCGTATAATGCTTTCGCTTTTTTGGCGTAAGGTTGGCAGGACTTCTCTTTGGTCAGTTAAAATTGAGCGTTGCTTGATAGAATGAATGCCAACGACTAGACCCTACAACGTTTGTTATATTCAAGTTAGCTTTACCCTTACATTTAACGAGGCGTCTCAGAAGGAGACATAATAGATCTCGCTCCTCAGTTTTTTCGTCCAAGTTAATTACGGTTCTCTTGTGGCGAGCATCTGGGCACGGGTCGGGACAAGTTTATGTCCCAGGTTTGTGTCTATGAAGCTTAATGGTTTCCTCAGAAGTTGGCTTAGCCTAAGTGGTACGATGACTCAGACCATGATGGACTTAATTGACTCTTAGGCAAACAGGTCATGGAAAAGAATGCTGATTTTTACGCTAGAATAAACGTCTCTCCCCCGCCCTCTCTCTCTCTCTCTCTCTCTCTCTCTCTCTCTCTCTCTCTCTCTCTCTCTCTCTACCTATCTATCTATCTATCTCACACTCATTCTTTCTAACTCACACTCACTTTCTCCATGTATTACGTGCCCCTCTCCCGACATCCTCTCAGTTTTCTCTCTATCCCCACATCTGCCGACCTATCTATCTATACATTAAAATCTATCCGTCTCGCAAACTTACAACTTTTCTAATAACATTTCTGCCACAGTCACAGTGACGTTAGCCCTGGGCGCAGCCTACAAAAGGCTATAGCTATCCTATTGTAATACTTGTGGCTAACACTGACTACCTGTATCACTCTAAGTCCAGCTAAACACGCGACAGTGGAACGTGATGCCACAATGTTCACACGAACTGTTTTCCCCCTTGATTCACGGTCACCATGTCTAGCTCTTTTTAAATCCAAATATTATACAGCAGGAGGAAATAAAGGGAGATAGGTAGAAAGACAAACAGACAGACAGACAGACAGACACACAGACAGACAGACAGATAGATAGAGAGAGAGAGGGGGGCAGACAATGTGAGAGAGATAGAAAGAAAGAGACAAGGAGACAGAGAGAAGGGGAGACAGGTAGGCAGTCAGACATGGAAACAAAGAGAGGGAAAAATATAGAGGAAACCTATATAACGAGAAAAAGAGAACGCGAGAGGAGAGAGAGAGAGAGAGAGAGAGAGAGAGAGAGAGCGCGCAAGGAAAGAAATTAAGAGAGGGAAACAGACGCAAACACATGCACACAAGCACATAACGCGTTAGAAAGCTCTTCATATTTTCCAAACATGGATACTTGTCAGTGCAAACTTTTCACATTCCATGAAAGTTGCGTGCGGTGGAAAAAATCCTTGTTGTGACACTCCCATAATATTAGAAACAAGACAGCAACAAAACAAACTGTCTAAATACAATAAACATAAGACTAGATTTAAGCTTATGCATCCGTCTCTCTGTGCTATTTATCCACCAAATCGCCCCATCCACTCTACTGTTTATCCGCCAAGTATTGTGATAAATCCAAAATCATCTCTGGGAAAATCTCTCTCCAAATCCCTCTTTTGAACGAGCTCCTTCATAAGTCTGCTGTTCTGAATAAACACGCCAGATCTAAAGGACTGTTCGGTGCAATTTTTCTTATTGTTTATTGGGATTTTGCGCCTCATCCTGCATTTCGGTATGTTCGTATATGGGATCAGTTTATACAGTTGGATCAGCTATAATCTATAATTGTTATATTTCTTCGAAATACAATTTCAGTGCTTCAACGTCTTAGCCTCTAGGCCAGAATGACAATAGGTGAACCAAAATGGCACATTGTTCTTTGAGTCTTTTTTCTAAATCCAGGCGGATATGCAAAAAAAAGTGCTGTAGTAGATTGGTTTTAAAAGCGTTAAATAAAAAAAAAAAACTACACTAACCTCTACTGGTTCAACTCTCTGATAATCAAAGTAATGATCAGAACCAGTAATCAGCTCAGAGAGAGAAATATACAGATAGATAGATAGATAGATAGATAGATAGATAGATAGATAGATAGATAGATAGATAGATAGATAGATAGATAGATAGATAGATAGATAGATAGATAGATAGATAGATAGATAGATAGATAGATAGAGAGATAGATAGATAGATAGATAGATACATACATACATAGATAGATAGATAGAGAGAGAGGGGGGGTTGGGGGAGAAAGAGCAAGAGAGAGAGGGAGACAAAGACAGAGGGGACACACGCACTCACATACACAGATAGAGACAGACAGACAGATGTCAAACAAAGACAGACAGACACTGTCAGACAGAAAAGACAGACAAACAGACGTGTAGACAGAGGGTGGCACACACATAGAGACACGAAAGAATGAAGAGACACACACCCCATTGTTTCTGTTGGTTTCTGACTGTGTGCAGTGCATGCTGGGTAACCGCAGTGAGTCATAGAGCCCGATAAAGCAGAGCCAATGAGATTCCTGGTCCTCGGTCAAACTGATAATGTCAAACTGGTCTGGCACCAAATCACACCGTTCCCTGCTCTATCCTACCCAGTACAATCACATTAGATTGAAAAATCAATCAGAGACATTCCTAGCACGTTCTTACAATACAATGATTTAGCTGACTAATATCAACATTTGAAACTGTCACCGTTTGAACTAACGTACATGATTGTACCTTTTTAAGTTTTATTAATTTTTGTAAAATATCTGATTTAATTTTCGACTTTCATTGTAATAACACCTTCCTTTTATGCTTTTTCTTGCCACATATTTTTTCCATTAACCAGTATATTTCACCAATGTTGTTATGTTTTTTTGTCCGAACAAGACCAATAATTATGTTGTCTCATAAGACAGGTAGTCATGAAGTTCAAAGATTTCAGAGCAATACGGGGTATTTAAGTTCAATGCGGGTAATTTTAAGAGTGAGACCCTTTTCAAAATACTTGACACTAACTGTCTCTTGCACAAGTATTGCTCATTGATTTTGGGTGGACCCTCCGGGGTGTCATTCTATGGAATAACGAATTACAAAGTTTTGATGTTTTGTTTTTTGGTTTCAACGTCCTTCGCCTGCAACAAGAGAATATTTTGGGGGGATTTGCCACCCACAAACAAAGTAGGGATTTAAGGATTTCTATCTGAGCCTTCCATCTTATACTGAGACCAACACAAAGAGTACGAATCATGGCAGTCCGATCGGGGATCGAACCTGAAACTTCCCGAGTAAAATTCGCGCATTCTACCTCTAAGCCATGAGACCTTTCAAATTAATCAAAAAAACATTTGTATTTTGCATAAGTATTTCTCACAGGTTGTGAACGAACCTCTCGATATCGAGGCGAATTTCTTGAACGCCCGGAAATGATTTGAACCGCGGACCTCCCGATCTCAAGCTAGGGCTCAAAACAATTTTACTCTGTACCTAGAACATACTTTGTCTATATGCGGCAACTTTTCTTCCTGAGCTATCCGTTAACCTTCAAAAGTTCCACGACCTTTGGCATTGTTATAATATCACGATTTTAGAACTAAGAAATAGAATAAACAAGATAGAAAAGAAAGAGATCGTGCAAGAGACACAGCCACTAAGCGTTTTACTTCCCAGTTGACACCCCATGACCGTATACATATACCACTCTTATTTTGAGAAGCACTATTGTTTCAACCACGGGGGTGGAAAAGCCCATAATTTTCCAAGGAAGTAATATAACCGTGCTTGATGAGTCACAACTATATTAAAAAGATTTTTGCCCAGTGTGACAAAAACCTGGAGTCACGCGGGTAGTATGACTATGGAATATTCTAAGACTTCTTCACTGTCTGTGGAGTGGTTGGTGACCAAACAAAGCAAGCTACAACCGCTTTAACCCCTTAAAACGGGAAGAATGAACTTAACAAAAATGAAGAAAAGAAAAAAGGGAGAAGATATCAATGTAAAAAAAGCAAAAGAAATAGTAGATCACTCACAACTCAAAGTATATAACCACAATAGTTAATTAAATCAAATTAATATTTTTCCTCCGTTTTAAAATTTACTCGAGGTAAAACGTTTTAAATTGTATGTTAACCTGTGAGTTGTGCTGTTATATTTTCTACTCCATAATTATTGGCGCCTATACATACTTATTTAATTTTGGCATTCGATTATTCCCCTCTTTTTTCTCTCCTTGACATGTCTCTGTAGCTATTTATCCGTGACTCTTTCTGACTTTCCACCCTCCACCATCTCTCTCCTTTCCTCCTCTTCCTTCTCCTCTCTATGTCTAAGACACACTACCTCTTTATTTTCCAAGGCACTGACCATAAGTCTCTCTCCGTCTTCCTCTCACCACATATCCCATATTCTTCCCTGCCGCTCTATTTCTCAAACACAGACATGTAAAATATCTCTATTTCTTTCGCATATCCATCACAATACCCATCTCTTTCTCTCCCTCTCCCTCTCTCTCTCTCTCTCCCCTCTCTCTCACTTTCTCTCCCTCTCCCCTCTCCTATCTCTACCCCTCACTGACCATGATCTTGAAGATCTCCCCGATGCTCTCTTCGTGGTGCCAGTCCTTGACCTTGGGCTCTAGGGAGGTGACGAACTCGTTGTGGATGCGGTAGATGGTCTCGATGTTGGAGAAGATGGTGCCCACGTCCTCCCGGGAGATGACCGGCTGGGTCGACTCGCTGTTCTCCTCCAGCAGTTTCTTGTACTGGTAAGGGTAGACCATGGGTGTAGGGTGAAACGGTAATTTTTAGCCGCTTGGGGTAGATAGATATGTCGATAGAGAGAGGGGGAGAGAGAGAGAGAGAGAGAGAGAGAGAGAGAGAGAGAGGAAGAGAGAGAGAGAGAGAGAGAGAAAGAAAGAGGAGAGAGAGAGAAGGAGATAGAGAGAGAGAGAGAGAGAGAGAGAGAGAGAGAGAGAAAGAGATGGAAAAGGAGAAAGAGATGAAAGACCAGGGATCAGGCGAAAAAAATCATTAAGATGATGAAAAAGAGTAAATACTGTAAAGTAATTGCTATAGTCGTCTGAAGAAAGAACATTAAGTTTTAAAAAAAAAGAATAATTAAGAAACTTTTTTTGCTAACCACCGCTCGAGCCAATGTCTAAGGACCGCATGGCTTTTAACTGACATGCAACATTTATAAATTGACTGACTATATGTTTTATCAAATTCAATGCATTACAGTAACCAAAGCTAAATATTGTTATTTATGCTGCCGCAAGTACTAAAACCAGAAGTACGAATACAACTGCTGCTATTATTAACAT
>RQTK01000027.1:922306-933852 GCA_003991915.1 Elysia chlorotica | reverse complement strand
CTCTCCCTCCCTCCCCCCCCCTCTCTCTCTCTCTCTCTCTCTCTCTCTCTCTCTCTCCCTCCCTCTGTAACTCCCTGTATCTATATCTCATCTCGTCTTCGTTCAATCTTTTCCTTTACCATGTCTTTCTTTTCTTCTCTTCATATCCTTCTCCATCTCTCTCTCTCTCTCTCTCTCTCTCTCTCTCTCTCTCTTTCTCTCCTTTCTCTAATCCTCTTTATACCTGTGCCTATCTCTTTAAGTGTCCCTGTTTCGCCCAGGCCCATAATGATGTGCTTGTCTCGCCATTAAATCTGGACACATCTTTATAATTATAGCCATAAAAGAGCGGACAATCATCCGAAACAGATGTCATTGTTTCCTGCCCTTCAGCCTTCCCAAAGTGTTTTGTTTTTTACAACTATTGTTCCATTGGACCCATCCCATACCATACCTTGTTAACTAAAAACACGCACATGACCTGCCCATGTCCTATTAGATAGGATGTGTCTAGCGATCTGTCACTTTCTGCCTCCATCTGTCTAAAAGACAATGCATTGGTACTGTACATAATTATGCATTTTGTTCGAAAAGGCCTCGGCTGTCTGTCACTCGACTGCTACTTATGTTGGCCTGTCACTGGTGCTGTTCTGCCTCAGTTGTTGGGGCGCGGTGGCCCTGGGGTAGAACATCGGCTTCCGACGCAAAAGAAGCGTGGTTCGAGTCCTGGCGATTTCGCTCTCTTCTGGTTGAGTCAGTGTCAGGTTAATGTGACCAGGTAGTCATGGTATCGCCGCCCTGTCTCGTGTGTGGCACCGGCAGCATATAAATTGTCAGACGTCAGTCTTGGGACCCGCCCACAATATAGCCTATATAGTGCTATGTAACGAGATAACGGATGACATATTCACGCCCCAGGGCACAAAGGTTTTATGATCGCTCATTGGTTCTGTAAGTCTAAGGCATAACTATGATTGGAATGAAGATTCCCTTACCTATTGTGCCAATTATCGTAAAACCTCTATAGTCTGTTTACATTCCTACTTGTGTTTGTGTGATAGGCAGTCTCACAATACAGTACATGCACATGGGGTTATGTTCTTTATAGAGAGAGGGAGGGGAGAGAGAGCGAGAGAGAGAGAGAGAGAGAGAGAGAGGGAGAGAGAGCTCCGGGTTTAATGACTCCTAGATTCCCATGAGGGATCCTAAACAGCGAAAGTACATGGATTAACTGTCTTATGACCTTTCTCTTTGATACTCTTCTCTCTCTATCTCTCGCTCCCTCAAACTATCTCTGATTCTCTCGTTCTCTCTCTCTCTCTCTCTCTCTCTCTCTCTTCCCCTGATAACTATGCTCTATAATTTACTTTTCCCCTCCGAGTTCCTATGTATAACTATTGTTAAAAATCTCCTATTATTTTTTCTCTCCTCAGAGACCACCGAGACTACAGATTAGTGGTTGTGATATTGAGTACAGTGTATAAGTTTTTAAAGCACAGGTTATAGACAACACAAGAATGTAGCATTACTAATACAAGTAATAGAGAGTGTCATCAGATCATTGTCACACTCAAACTGAAGTGATGGCCCCTTCTACTACAGCGTGTTGTTTTTCCTGCTGTTTACGACGTGTTTGCATTAGGCCTAATTTTAAACTGATTTTCTGTTACGTATTGTGCGAGGACTATTGTCTACTTTAAAATGGTATCTTTGTTTCGGTTTTGGTTGCTGTTATTTGTTATTGCTGCTGTTGTGTAATTCTGGATGTGCTTGTTGTTATATTTGTAATGGTATGGATGTTGTGGTCGTGGTTGATGTTTTGTTTCAATTGTTAATGGTGCTTTTGTATTATCTTCATATTGCCAATATTCCTCTTTCCCGAAATCTACTTCTCTTCCTCTTTTCTTATCCTTCATGCTTTTTTCGTGGTCCTTCTTGTATCCGTTTTTATTTCTTCCCTATCTTAAAATAATATTCCTGTGGTTTATTATGTTCTTTCACCCTTTTACACTAACTTTATTTCTTATTATCTGAAGGTCGTGCTAACTAAATAAAAACCTTCGGTGAAATTTAGAAGGTTAATGCAAACCGTGGAGTGCCGCTGTCTCTTGAATAGTACTTAAACTAAGACTTCACAAAAGGAAGTTTAAAGCTCGAAACACATTAAGAACGTGAGAGAGAGAGAGAGAGAGAGAGATAGAGAGAGAGAGAGAGAGAGAGAGAGGGAGGGAGAGAGATTAAGAGAGGCAAAGAGAGATAGAAAAGCACTAGTCCAAACAAAGCCAAGCATACAAAACCTCAAAAAGAAGGTAAAACCAACCCTGGTTTGGCAGGAAGACGGGACTTCGAGGGCCACAAATCTACAAGAGTCTCTTGTCACCTTCAAGGCTAAAAGGGCTCAAAAACAGATCTGCAGGGACTTCGGATTAAACTTAAAGGCTGGGAAACAGGGAAGGAGAACGGTAAAGGAAGAGTTATTGGGATAGAACCACGCGCACACACACAGAATCATATAATTATTTAAAAAAAACAACAACAAAAAACAACAACAAACAAACCAGAAACACAAATAAATTACATAGAAGAGGATACAGTGTTTTTAACAGAATGTAAAAGCGACAGTGACACTAACTCTCGCAAGAATAAAGGAGAGCACAAAGAACAGTGGATACAGTCATTGCCTGCGGTTGAATCTCTAGCGTGAATCGTGTAGGATCTACAAAGCTTCATGGTGGCATCAGAAATCTAAAGACTTTGGTGGCCTGCGTGGGATGTTGTTGAGTTGGTTTGACGTCCAGCATCAGCACTATATAGACTATATTGTGGGCGGGACCCAAGACTGACGTCTGACAATTTAATGTGCTGCCACACACGAGACAGGGCGGGAATACCATGACTCCTGTCTCAGCCGGTCACATTAAACTGACACCGACCCAACCAGCAGGGAGCGCAATCGTCAGGGCTCGAATCCGGACCTTTTGCGTCAAAGCCGGTGTTCTACCCCAGGACCACCGCGACCCCCTCAAGAATAGAGGAGAGCACAAAGAAAAGTAGATTCAGTATTTTGCCTAAGGTTGAATCTCTAGCGTGAATCGTGTAGGACCTACAAAGCTTCATGGTGGCATCAGAAATCTATAGACTTTGGTGGCAAGCGTGGGCAGAGCACACTGGAGACAAACTTTAAACTCGATTAGTTAAAGAGTATAACAAATGAAAAGTAAACTACCTGAACAGCTTCAGTTAAAACCCGTACGTTTTAAAACGTTCATATCCCTCTATTTAAAGCGGATGAGTAAAATTTCAACGCCATAAACCTATCACTCTCTGACTGTCTATCTATATGTCTGCTGTCAGTCTGTCCGTATGTCTGTTTGTCTGTCTCTGTCTCTGTATCTCTCAGACATACACTCATACACATACATTCTCAAACATTAGTCCTATGTAATTAAAAAAAAAACCCACCTATTTTCTTACCCTAAACCTCGTCTGTCTTCTTTTACCTTAAAATTCCCTCTCTCTGATCCTCCTCCCCTCAGACTTCATATCCCAAAGCTCGTATCTCCCCCATATCGCCTCTTTATCTCCCTCTATTATCTCTTAATCCTACTTTTAATTCTTTCTAATTCCAATCGTCATTCCACTTATATCCCGCTCCCTAACTTTCCAAAGATTGTATGTAAATACCAAACTCATGTGTAATAGTTAGCATTCACGTTTGCCTGGGAAATGTATAGTAATAATTATGTACCATACTTATTTTTTGGCCTGAATAAGCAATGAAAGTTGCACCAAACCTTTTGCATTAGTTTTAACACTGTCGTGCAAAAACGCCAACGTAGTGCTACGCCTCAATGCTAGCAGTAATATTCAACATAATTAGGCTGTGGCTCAAAATACATAAATAAATAAACTTTATCAATGAAGGAGAGGTGCGGTTAGGCGAACGCGTTCACAGCCGTCAGAGAGAGGGGGAGAGAGAAAGAGAGAGAGAGAGAGAGAGAGAGAGAGAGAGATAGAGAGAGAGAGAGATGTTTTTTTAGTGTGTTCCTCCATTCCCTTTTGGCATTGGTAAATAAAATTCGCACACAGACACATACGTAAATAAATACGGTATTAGACACGACTTCAATTGCCTATTCTATTATTGGTGCTGTAACTGCTACAAAATCTACTACTACTACAGCGCTGCCACCACCACCACCACCACAACTACTACTACCACTGCCACTACCATTAACACTACCACTACAACTACTACTACTACTACTACTACTACTACTACTACTACTACTACTACTACTACTACTACTACTACTACTACTGCTGCTGCTATTATTACTAGTAACACTGACTAATGAATATAACAACGTCTAATACATATGTATTGGTTAGCTATACTACAGCTCATAACTGCTATAAAGTCACAGATACAAATCTGCTCGGAAATCAGGTGCGCTCATTCTGATATCTTTCCCAGCCGCAAAAACGATTCAAGCAGAAATGTTTCATGTTTTCGCTGGAGTCGGGGGAATGGTTTTTGCAAGATTTGTGTACCGGTAATAATCTTGTTCCGGCGTATTGGAAAACACTTCAAAACGGGGATGGTGGATGTACTCGCGATCCAGGGTTAAATCATAATCCAGGCAACTTTCCAACAGTGGATGTTTGAGATATAGGGTAGGCCAGTTGGTGGGTAGTGCTCCTGAGTGAAAAGCAGGAGGTCCGGGATTCGAATCTCCCCATAAAATAAAAAATAAATAAAAACAAGGGAGTGCAAAATAAATTAGAGATTACAGTAAATCTTGAAAAGTCAGGAGAGAGAATTCATGAAGGGATAATTTTGGCGAATTAAATCAATGATGTATAGGCGCCAGAGTTTAAGAAGAAAAATAAAAAGGTGGGGGATCGATTTCATTAACTGATTCATATTTTTGTTGGTTACTCAACATTCTTCATCAGCATTGGTGGTGTTCCGCGTGCGGGTCCCAAAACTAACGTCAGAGACACAACACAGACAGGGCCTGCATACTTCTGTATGATATAATCAATGGGTGGTTATATTAAACATGCACCGACATCAGCCCAGCCGCCAGGGAACAAAGCTGCTTGATGGGGATTCCAATATGATACCTTATGGTTAGAACCCGCACGCTCTATCTACTGAGCGTACAAGGAATTTTATAATACCTTAATACAGTCCTAGCTGATTTCTAAATCGTTCTAAATGCATCGTCTGGTTGTTTTGGCAAACCGTGAGGACTCGGAACTTAACAACGCTCCCCCTAAAAACAAAAGAAAAACAAAAAAAACAACTAAAAAAACAAACAAGAACAAAAATGATATGTGGTTGTTTTGTCCTAGGAATGTCATTGACCTTCGACCTCTAACCACCGCTCCCAGCTGCCGGGTAAAAATGAAACATTGTACAATCTGTATACAAAATGTAAATACACACACACCTACTTCACAATGATTGTAATAATACACTGAGTGAGAGTGTGTGAGTGTGTGAGAGCCCAGGTAAAGAACTAGATCAAAGTGGGCCATGTCACCGAGTACTCCCGCTCCCCCAATAATTCGCCGTGAGCCGCGAGTTATGCAGGTGGGGAATAAACACTGCAGGTAGGCTACATACAGAAGACAGTGTACCTGCTGCATAATAGGCCTGTAACCGGTTACATGCATAGACCCAGTGTGATTTTATAAAGAGGGAAACGGGATTTTCAGGGTTAGCCGCAGAATGGCAACCGACAAACTGCGTGTAGAAATAGGAATTTAATAATAATAATAATAACATATCTACACCGTGAGCCTTACAAGGTCAGTGCACCTTGGATTGGGGATTGCCGCAAGAATTTTTTAGGATCCAACAAACCCATTTATTAAGATCTACATTCCTGAAGCTAGATCTACATCTGGCTAATTTGCGTTTTCTGCATCGTATCGTTATTTCCATTTAACTTTTTAAAAATAAATTGAAGGGAGTGTAAACTTTTTACAGAGGTCTGTGAACCCACTTCTAGTTTTGAAACTGCGATTTCATTCACACATTCTAGTCGGTATAAAATATTTTCTAGTTTGTTTATTTGTTTATATTTTTTGATGATATTTTTGTGTTTGTTTACGCTTTAATTTGTATTCAGCTCACTCCTTACATCTACAGTCAGCAACTATGCCACATCGCGGACGAGCCCCACGACTGACATTTTGGAATGCTTCCACACAGAGACAGTGAGGGGGTATCCAGAAAACAACAACAAGGGGAAAAGAGAGTAACAAAACCATCAAATATAAATGTTATATTACAGTTGATTATAATATTATTTTATTAGGTGGACTCTTTTTCCGTTTTTAACAAAGAAGACAGAATTTACGGACTTGTGTCAAAGTTATGTGAGGCTGGAAAACATTGTTATCAAATTATATGAGCATCTCATTCAGTGGAGATAAATTCGGCTAACATAAACAAAGCCTAATAATTGTTAGTCAATCTATACACTTTTTTGTAAACAACCTCTTTAAATTATAGTACAAAATATACACAATATGAACACACTTTTCTATTTAGGAAATCTATAACGGTCATTAATCTCATCGTTGGGATTGTTTCTAAAACTATCTTTTTTGCTACTTATCTGTAAGGAAGGGTTGTATGCACTACATTACAGTGAGGTATGTGCGTAAAATATCGGAATGCGACTGTTTGTTGACATGCCTGGGGCAAAGACTTTGCGCAATTACGCCATAACCTTTCTAACCTCAGTCTCAAGTCGAAGATCGAGGGCTAGTTAGATAAGATCAACAACATAGTGTGTGGTTCAAACTAGGATTTGAACCGTAATACTTTAAGAACTTGCTTAATGTCGTCCTCTATCTCGGTTGAGTTAAACGACAATGATAGTGATGGTGATGATGATGATGATGATGATGATGATGATGATGATGATGATGATGATGATGATGATGAGGAGGAGGAGGATGAGGAGGAGGAGGAGGTGGTGGTGGAGTAAGATACATAAGCATCATAAAAGAAAGAAACCTTCAGAAGTCCAAGTGCGAGGAGAGAGAGGAAAGAGAGAAACAGAGACAGAGAGACAGATAACGAAACAAATAGTAATTATTATACAGTAAAGGGGCAGGGCACATAGCAATAGTGTAGTTGAATATGATGACGCTATTTACGCAGTTAGAGCTCTGGTCATCTGTTATATACTGTAATACGTCAACCCATGGGCAATGATGCGCATGGGTCAAGGGTATCCTGGTGGACCGACCAAGGTTAATTTTATGACCAGTCTCACAGTAACTGCCTTAGCAGGCTACTACACACAAACAGAGTTGCCAACGCGAATAAACATCAGGGTGTTTGACTTGGGCCTACGTTTAGTTGGTCTGCGTTCGGACCACTGGCCAAATAGGTAGCAAGTCAGAAAGGTCTAAAGGGAAATGTCGACGAAAAGTGTGAATTTTGGAAACTGGAACAGCATAAAAAAGAGATAAACAATATATAATAATGTAAATTAATTATTATTATTATTATTATTATTATTATTATTATTATGTGTAAGTTTCTGACTTTGCTTCCATACGATGGCACCTACCAATTTTAAACTGATTTAGAAAAGGTTGTTTGTCACAGCAAGAAATGTGACGGGTTTTAAACCAGGATTCTCCAAATTGGGAGACCTAACGCACTTTGTCAATTTTTATTATTTTTATTTTTTTTTTATTTTTTTTTTTTTATTGTTATCATCATCAATATTATGGTTACTATCCTGATATTATCTGTGTTTAACGTCTACTAAGTTCCGCAGACTGCTAGGGGTCCTACACAAGTTGAGATGACAGTAAAGATGCCTTGGTGCAAACTACTCCATTTGCTTTTCCTAAAATATTCGATTGAAAACAAACTCACTCTGAGTGGTTACTCTCACGCTTGTCCAAATATTTAAAAAAAATTAATGATCTGTTACAATTTGTGTTTATTTCTAAGACACTCAGTGTTGACATGTATCGTGCGTTTTCAGCTGACATTATATTTTATTGATTTGCATTGTAGAAGTCCAGACGCAAGAGGTATTCAGTACTGGACAAACAAGTGGCTTACACTTACAAATAGTATTAGCTGGTCGCGTGACTTTGGTTCTACCAAAGACACATACATGATTATGACTGGTTATACTCAACAAAAGAGGGATCGGATGCACAGAACATACATACTACTTACGATGCATTGAATAAGCCTATTGTTCAGAATTAGTACTATTCGACAATAACAAAAAGTACCGCGGATACATATAAAATAAAATAAATGTTCTTGAGGGAGGGGATAGAGAGAGAGAGAGAGAGAGAGAGAGAGAGAGGGGGGGGGGACAGACAGACACAAACAGAGGGACATCCATACATAGCGACACACACAGTCAAAGAAAACAGCTCACTATACCTGGTTGGCAAAGTAGCTATGGGCGTTACTTCCTTACACATGCAATGGGGTCAATAGTGTTTGCAAAGAAAGAACCATCTTTTAGTTTAACCAAGACCGCCCTATATATCTATGGTTGTGGACCCAGAAACCCTTTAAATCAACACTAACATATACCCATTTAAAGTATATGTAAACTAAAACAAAAACCACTTGAAATTCAAAAGGACTTGAAAAAGATCTCATTCAACATACAGATCAATGCATAAATTAGCAATTCAGCAACCAGCCCAACCAGCCCAACCAGCCATCATACCAGTGCAAATAATTATTAAAGGGCAAAAAAAATGTAAGGAAATTCCGGCAAATACGTCGGTGTCGGTTGGCAGCTCTGTATATATTTCTTTTTAAAGCAGCATAATATTCGAAAAGAAATTTGAACGACCGTTCTCTCTTCTCAGTCAGCAACGGTTTTTAATAGGGGAATCTCTTTGGTAAGCAACCGTAGAGGGCATGGTGATTGTGTGTAACATACATCGGCCTGCATCAAAATATCTCCCTACATGACTAACTGGATCCACTTGTCGAGTCAGGGGCCCGTTTTATGTCAAGAGGCATGGCATAGTCACAGTATCGCTTGGCAGTAATTTTTATCTGAAAGGGTCAGAGAGTTGAGTGGATGGGCTGGGAGTAATAGGAGTCCAAGGTTCGAATCCTGGCTGGAGTTGGGATGTAGTCTAACTAGCCATTTAGTATCTTGAAAGATTAAAATGCTTTTTTAACAATAGCAACAGATTTAAACACAAATAACACTTATAAACGGGGGCCATGTATGTCTCGAGATTTGGCTTATAAATCACTGCCTCAGGTCGAAACTTCATCATAACTTGTTGTTGTTGTTGTTCTTGTTGTTGTTGTTGTTGTTATTGTTGTTGTTGTTCTTGTTATTGTTGTTGTTGTTGCATTTGTGACTATTGCTGTGGTTATTGTTGTGGTTATTGTTGCTGTATTTGTTGTTGTTTTTGTTTATATTGTTGAGTAATTTAGAATGTAAACCATAAACTAGGGCGCTCGTTGCACACAACTTTAAAATAAATAGCAAAACACGCCACGAACCAAATCAATTAAACATGTACTGGAAATACGCTGAGAAGTGCTCTAGTCTTTTGTTTGGCTATTCGAAGTTTTTATTACCACACGAAAATGTCTATGGCCGGCAGGACTGAAGCAAAGAGCACACACTGGATATTGCTTAGTAATAATTGACCTCTTCCATTACGGTTAATAAGTGCAGCCTATCTCCGAATAGCTGCATGAAGGATTTTATACGTTAATTTATTGGTTGAGGTGGAAACACTCACCATTTGAACCTAAAGCATTAACCGAAAAAAAACAATAAACTCGCCTAAATGTATATCACATTGCACTGATAGACGAAAATCAACGTTACTAATAATAATACTTAGCAAGATACACAGTTGGTCTATCTTTGTGTCAAACTTCTTATAGGTATCATTTATGTCTGTCTCTGTAGACCTGTATGTCTGCCTGTGTTTCTCTTTCCCCTATTTATCGCTCTATTATCATCCCTCCTTCCTCCCTGTCTGTATACCTTTTCCCACTTTTCCTCTGTCTGTCTGTCTGTCTGTCTGTCGGTTTGTCTGCCTGCATGTCTGTCTGTCTGTCTGTCTGTCTGTCTGTCTGTCTGTCTGTCTGTCTGTCTGTCTGTCTGTCTGTCTGTCTTATTATTATTGATGCTGTGATGAGTATCGATATTTGTAATAACCTTTGTCGTAACTGTCTATACTGTTTTGATATGCTGCATATACGGACAATCAAATGTGCCTTTGAATGGAAAAATAAAGTTATACTGTTTAACTGTCTGTCTGTCTGTCTGTCTGTGTGTATGTCTGTCTGTCTCTTCTTTTCGCCCGTCCTTCCTTCCCTCCTCCTCTATCTGTATTGTTATTATTAATAATATAATAATAATATTATTATTATTATCTTATCTTATCCTATCTTATCTTATCTCACCCCGCCTCTGACAATATCGTTGCATTCTTTACTACATTGTTCAAAGGAATCTTGTCATATTCTATGTCAACAAAGTCTGCACGTCACACACAATTGTCATAACAGCGTTTCGAGCTAGACATACACTCCCATACAGTGAAGGTTTGGAATCCCTGGACTTCACACCTTTTGGTTCATAAGTTACATAAAACGAACAATGACACCATACTAACTTTACTAACTGTATATGTGTGTGTGTGTGTGTGTGTACTTTTCTTTATTTCATTTGTGCACACCCACATTTCACGCAGATATTCAGGTATAGATTAGAGAGGATTGATTAACAAATCTTGCAACACTCATTCATCTTACTTCCAAGTATCAATTAGGGCGCAACGTTAATCGAAGAAAAAGTGTAGAAATATTGCATGATTATGCTGAAACTTTAACTAACTTTTCAAAAAAACAAAAAAGGCAACTGAAGTGCGTAGTCCCCCGTTGGTTCTACGTTTAGGGCAATGTCTTGATGCAGTGTTCTGAATAGCAGAGCAATACATGCTCGGTTGTGTCACGGGTAAATCTACATAATTAAAAATATCATTGTAGCCACCGCCCATTGCACACTGAGCAATGCAGAGCCCGTTGATAATAAAGGCATGGTAAATTGCTAAGGTCCGGGTTGCCTGTATTTCTTGGAAACACGGGAAGGCTTAGGCTATTTGGATGCGTCAAACTGGGTTTATCTGATATCTCTAGGCGTGTGTGCCTACTGCCTGATAACCACATGAGAGGAAAAGCACAGTACATTGTAGAACGTGTGTCAAGCCGAGAGGGAGGGAGGAGAGAGAGAGAGAGAGAGAGAGAGAGAGAGAGGGAGGGAGAAAAGGAGAGATAGAGATACTGACATAGAGACAGAGGGAGAGAGGGGGAGAAAAAGAGAAAGATAGGCAATATTTAATATGGCCATTGATACTATGTTCAAATCCGCGATTTTTGCGGTCCAGTTAATACCATCATCATCATCCTTATCATCTTCACCATCATCATTTATCATCATCATCATCATCATCATCATCATCATCATCATCATCATCATCATCATCATCATCATCATCATCATCATCATCATTAT
>RQTK01000027.1:905773-921754 GCA_003991915.1 Elysia chlorotica | reverse complement strand
TTATTATTATTATTATTATTATTATTATTATTATTATTATTATTATTATTATTATATACTGAATTCCAAGGGCCATTCACAGTGCTGGGCGGTGGCTGGTCGCATTACTCTCTCCGTATTCAGATCTAGTCACGATTAACACGCTCCATTGATTTTAATGCTGTTCTGCCTCCTAGTGTTTAGCCTCACTGGACTGTTAAGGCTGACACAAATTCTTAAGCTCCAATATCACGGGGCGCACAGTTTTGGAATAACACAGAGTACTTGGTAAACAGTATCACAGAACTATATAAAACAGTGTGACCTTATATGATAAAAGAATCTTAGGTCTTGAGACTTATAATCTATTGGTTTTTAATGTTATTTTTGTGTGTGTCTGTTTTCAGAAGGGTTTCAGAGGCCAGAAAAGCCGCAGAGAATAGAGAGAGGATTGTGAAGGACGCAGAGTCTATACAAGTCAGGATGAATATAACAAGTTTTATGATGATAGTGTTGATGATGGTGATAATGATGGTGGTGATGATGATGATGATGATGATGATGATGATGATGATGATGATGATGATGATGATGATGATGATGATGATGATGATGATGATGATGATCATGTGATCATGATGATGATGATCATGATGATCATGATGTATCTGCGTCATAGCATTGAATTCATATTTATTCACGCTTGAATCCATTCAAATTCACATGAACAAAATAAAAATAACTGCACGAAAATAACGCTATTGCGTTGATAAAGTCACGATTTGCACTTAGGAAACTTCACTTTCAAGATAAAAAACAACAACAACAAAAAACATAGCGCCCCATGGAGTAAAAGAAATGATGCGTCCAAAAGATTTTTAAAAACATTTTATGACGTGGAAATGGCTAAAAGAAGGAAGGAAAAAATTCTAAAGTACGAAAAGGATTAAGGAGATTCACATGCAAAGAATTTGATTCGTCTAAAATTGAAAGAGTTGATTTGTTGGTTACTTAACGTCCATCGTCAGCAGGTTAAATCGAGGGCGGGTCCCAAGGCTAAAGTCTTATAATTCTTTACGCGCTTCTTCAGTCACATAGGCAGGGCGAGGATACCGAGAGTTTTGCATGGGTCAGCTATATTACTGACACTGGACTTATCCAACCAGTAATCAATGCGTCTCGAGTGATGATCAAACTGTGGGCCTTTCGGCAGAAGACATGCACTCCTGCATTGAGATCCATTGCGCCCCCCCCCCCCTTTTTTCCTTTCCTTCACACACACACAGAACACTTAGACCCATGTAAGAAAAGGGAGGTTCAAATTTGAACAAGACGGTTTTTAATAATGCAGTCGCTAGGAGTGCAGCGTGACAGTCAACGTGAATGTTTTACGCGAGATTTTTTCCTTCCTTTTACTTCTTATTTCTCATTTATCTTTCGCATTTTTCTTAATTTGATGCTTCAAAAAGTTTAAATGTCTACTATGTTGGGGGCTTTTTGTGATGTTTCCTAATATCTACGTTTCTGAAAAACATCACACCAATGAATGGGTTAGAGAATAATTTAACAAACATGCTTTAGGTAGGCTACTTCATTTTCATCCTTCATTATTGGACGAGCTGCTTTTTTTGTAACAAATACAGCGCTTGATCACCTTGCTATGAGCTTGGCCTGTAGATTTACGACATATACACTTTAGAGAACTTCAAAACCAGCCCATAGAAAAACAGTGGAAAAAAATTGAGAGAGAGAAAGAGAGAGAAAGAGAGAGAGAGAGAGAGAGAGAGAGAGAGAGAGAGAGAGAGAGAGAGAGAGAGAGAGAGAGAGAGAGAGAGAGGCATAGATGGAAAGAAAAAAATAGAGAGACGTACAGAAAAAGGAGACAAAGAGAAACGTGCAATGGATAGAAAACAAGTGTAGGAACATCAAACACAACCACACGATTTTCAAAGGTCTATGCGGATATTAAATGGTAATTACAATGTATTGCACAAACGAATTAACCTTTTCCATGCGGTAACATTTAACCGGGCAAGCTGCAGTGTTCATTATAAAAACGAAGCCGCATACAAATTATCTAAACGACGAAGCGATTCATAGGCATAAGTCAAAATAAAAGAGGAAAAAAAAGAAAGTGAAATCCTGAAACACTCCTCCTGCACTCCTGCATCAAAAGCGATCGATCAAGAGGGAAAACAGGGTAGTCACGGAATCTGTACAATCAAAGCTTTCCGAAAATCGATTGTAAAGAAACAAAAAAAACCCTGGTGCAACGTTCAATTAAGCATTCGATCACGGGCTGTGAGCGTAGGGTACAGTGCAGGTAGGGAAGACAAAAAAAAGTGGGAAAAGATTTACTGTTCAATAAGTAACAAGTTGAGAAGGGACAGTGAGGATACTTGATCAATAGAGTGGGCTCTTTAAACAATCTTACTATACACTTTTTATTCCATAGATTGGCTAGGCTATGGAGATATTAAGTTTGAGTCAATGCCACAAATATGTTTGTAGGGGCTGTATTTGTTGCTCGTGTTGTTGTGGATGCTGTTGATGTTGTTGTTGTTGTTGTTGTTGTTGTTGTTGTTGTTGTTGTTGTTATTGTTGTTGTTGTTCCCTATATTTCCTTAACAAGGTTGACGGCCCTGCTGCTTCTCATAAGTCCTATCACCCCTACGGATTACAAAGGATAACATTTGATCAATAGCGAGTTCTGGAGAGAATCATTAAATTATGGCTTAAATATATTCACAACGGTAATGCTGCTATCCGATTCATAATCAACATTTGTACAATAACTCCGTAATACTCATTCGAAGATTTTATCAGCAGGTTTGAAAATCATTCAAGAGCTCTTTTAGATTACAATGCTATTTTCAACGTATTAAAAATAACGATACAAAAAAATGGGTACTCGTGACGCAGGGTATGATTTTACACCTCATTTTCTGCAGGAGGTTATGGCTAAACTAAAAAGAAAACGTTGTTGTTATTTTTCTTGTTTTTGTTGTCGTCGTCGTCATCGTCGTCGTTGTTGATGCATACAAACGATTTGGATCAGACCTAGTCTTGTCGATAACAGTTATCCCTTTATTTCTTATAATTATTTCATGGTATGTGGATTCTCTGGAGAACCTCTGAGGATAATTTATACAAAGAGAGAGAAGGAAGGAAAGAAAGATCGAGGGGGGGGGGGGGGGGATGGGCAAGCTAGAGAAAGGGAAAGATAAAAGGAGAGAGAAATAGATTGACACTCACCACAGAGATGTAAAGTAACAACTTAACTATGCTGGATTTGTAAAATCAAACTTTTTTTTTCTTTAATTTGCTTCACTTTATTCTCTCTTTGCAGCTTTGTCCATTCGAGCCCCACTCTACTAGCAAGTCCAATTACAGACATCAAACATTCTTTAACTGCATAGGCCAACTTAAGTTGTTGTTTTTTTAAATATTGGGGGAGGGAGGCAGATATTTTCAATCATGATCGATCTGCTTGTTTCAACAACTCGGGATTTTTTGAACGTCATCTTAGCGCCCCTAGGCATGGAAAAGCGGGGCGATAGTTACAAGCTTAAATGAAAACGAAAGATATGCTAGAAGCATGAGCCATCGATTATTTCTTTTCTACCTCCCAAACCAAAAAAGAAATCGTAAAAAACAAAAACAGCAACAGCATAAAACAAAATGAGTTCATTCAGACATGAGCATGCCCGAAAAAAGCGTGTTCAATGCTGATTGATATGATGTGTAGGAGTACATGTATCGAACGAAGCAGAAAGTTTGGTGTGATTACGTAATTGCTATTTTTAGATACATGCACGGCGGTTATTCAAAACAAAGACGGTAAAAAAAAACCAAAAAAAAACAACGAATCGATTTAAACCAGAGGATGCCCGAAAAAATGTCAAAAATGCTATTGCACATGTATAGCTGTGTCGTTAGGAACAAGCTGATGTACACTGTATATGTAATTGCTATTTTTAGATTTATATGTACGAGGGAAAAGATTAGACTAGCCCGGGTCTAAAATAGTAACCGACATTATTGGAGTACAGCAAGCGGGGAGTTTCACCATATTTATTGTACATGTAATTGATTATTTTAAGATACGAGGAGAAACATGCAAAAAAGACTACGGGTGGCTTTATTCAGGGGCACGCATGTGAACTATGGGCACTCTTTAAAACGTATTTTTCCGTAATTTTTTTTAAAAGTATAAGCATGGAATCGACTGAGTTTAGTCAGCGTTTGCACAATCATAGAGTGCTATTATCCTTTCAAAAAAGGGGAATTTTTTAAAATAATTTGTTTATTGCAGGACTGTCTTGATAAAATTGATATCCAAATTTACCATGAAAAAAATCAAAATTGAATCGAATCATAAATAATCAACATAGAATGAGTGTATTTTCGTTCGCCCGATACCTTTTTTTTTTTTATTAAACCCACTGCGCTTTTCAAAATACTGATACATACATTCCCATCTACATGTACAGTGAAAACAAAAACGAACGACCACAACGAAAACACAAAATGAAAAAAGCAATAACAATGCAGTTACAGCTTGGCATCTCACGGAAGCCATGATGTATAAAGAATCACCTGGAACATCTTTTAGAGTCTGAATTGGCTGGGGTGATAAAATAATCGTTTAAAAATTAATGTTTTACATCAGACCTGGTATATGCGCCATTGACTGAAGCTCTTCGTCTATCAAGACTCAGGTTTATCTTTAGACTCGTTCTTGCAACATTTCCGTATGCAGGCGGAGAGTTTCACCATATTTATTGTTCATGTAATTGATTTCTTAAGATAAAAAGGAGAAATGTGCACAAGACTACGAACGGCTTAAGTCAGGGGCACGCAGATGAACTACGGTACATGTATTCTTTAAAAAGTTTTTTTTTTCAGTAAAAGTTTCTTTCAAAATATTAACATGAAATCGAACGAGTTTAGTCAGCGTGTTCACAATCTATCCTTTAAAAATGTGAATTTTTGTTTGCTTGTTTATTGCATCTTTGCCTTGTTAAAATTGGTATTCACATTAAACCATGAAAAAAAAATCAAAACTGAATAGAATAATAAATAATCAGTATATATGAGTTCATTTTTGTTCTATTTATTTTTTCATTGAACCCACAACGCTTATCAAAATACTGATAGGCCTACATACATTTCCATCTACATGTACAGTGAAAACAAAAACGAACGACCACAACGAAACCACAAAATGAAAAAAGCAATAACAATGCAGTTACAGATTGGCATCTCACGGAAGCCATGATATATAAAGAATCACCTGGAACATCTTTTAGAGTCTGAATAGGCTGGGGTGATAAAAGATTCGTTTAAAAATTAATGTTTTACAAGAGACCTCGTAAATGCGCCATTGGCTGAAGCTCCGTTTATCTTTAGATTCGTTCTTCCAACACTTCGGTATCGACCAGCTTGCACAATATTCCTAATCTCTGTGAACCTTCCTTTCTTATTTGTGAGGGAAAGGTTGATGGAGGCGCAACTCCCTACTTGCAATTGCAATGGAACATTAATTTTTGTTGTTGCTGCATTTTGATGATATGACTCACGGGCGGAACTCATCTCAACGTCTGGGCCAGCCTGACCTTCTTATGTTTCCAGCGCTTTTCCCCTCACTGGTTGTTTTTCTTTGGTACGGGACTTTTTAAATCGACGTTCATAAAGAGAGAGGGACCAGGAGATGGTTAACTTAAATCGATGTCCCAGTCTTTGTCTTGTTTCTTGTGTAAATTATACAAGATCTCTTTAGCTTGGAGACTCGGTGACATGTAGTCTGTATTGCTTTCTGGTGTATAGTCATTTTATGCGTTGTTGTTGTTGGTGGTGGTGGGGGGGTGGTATTGGTGTTGGTGGTGGTGGTGGTGGTGGTGGTGGTGATAGTGGTGGTGGTGGTGGTGATGTTAATGCTGCTGCTGCTGTTGGTGTTGTTGTTTTTGGTGGTGGTGGTGGTGGTGGTGGTGATGTTGTTAATGCTGCTGCTGTTGTTGTTATTGTTGTTTTTGTTTGTTGTTGCTGCTGGTCAATGTTATTGATGTTGATGTATGTTTATGTGTTGTGTATGTTCACTTGCTGTATTTGTTTGCACAGATAAGTTTGACCATAACTACCAACGACGTAATGTTGCATTATAACAAAATTTTATCAGACACTAAATTCACATTCCTCTCTGTCATAGCTTATGTCGTTATCAATATTCAAGGCAGATAAGAATATCAAGGTATAGTTAAGCCTGTTCAAAATGTTATGGATAATTCTGTACTCAGACAGCAATGGGAATACATTATTTTATAATTACTGGCTGTGTAATAAATAATAATCAGTGCGCGATAGCTAAAAGGTGTAGAACCGCCAACCTTACGCCATATAGCGTATTTGCAATCATACTTTTTCTAACATTTTTGTCTAAACTTGTGCACTGTGATGGCTACATGTATTTGATCGTCAGGTGTGTATTAATACAGTCAGTGTGTTATTACACTGATTGTACGGCAGCTGCTACAGGTGGACTTTTTTTTTGTTTTTCATAGCTCATTAATTTTTTACCGAGCAGTCAAAAACAGACTAAACAGTGCGGTAGTCATAAATCGCATAAAGGACTTTTAGAACCTTTTAAGCAACGCCTCTCATATCTCTATTCAAAGGCTAGATAAGTCAAGATTTCCTTTTTTGTTTTGTTTTTTGTTTTGTTTTGGGGCATCTGTTGTTGAGCTGAGCGCTAGATCTAGCTATAATTGTCGGCCCCGATTCCTATCAGAACACCAGCGAAGTGTTTGTGTCAGCCCATAGTCGGAGGCTGAAGCAAGAAGGTCTTTGTGTGTTTAGGTAGGGGGGTCTTGGCTGAGTCGGTGTCTGGGGCCCAATAGACTTAAAGACTTAAACACTGCTCTCCTGATAGTCTCCGAATGATGACTCACGCGGGGAGATGGAACTTCTACTAGTTCTAGAGGTGCCAGATTTCGGGCTGACCTTTCCTGCAAATGTCACAGCGTCAGCAAAACAAAACAAAACCTCGGGTCTCTCAGCGTGTGTGGTGTGGGCCTGTGGGGCGTGTGCTGCTCGAACTGTAGTGGCAGGCTGCAGTTGTGTGTTGTGTGTTGGGGTACGTTACCGTTTTTGGACACAAAAATGAGTCGAAGAGAGTGAGTGAGAGAGAGAGAGAGAGAGAGAGAGAGAGAGAGAGAGAGAGAGAGAAACAGACAGACAAATAGATAAACAGAGAGATTGAGATAGAAGCAGAGAGAGAGAGAGAGAGAGAGAGAGAGAGAGAGAGAGAGAGAAGCAAAGACATAGAGTAACAAAAACAGAAACAAACACAGACAAACAGAAGCAGAGACAGAGAGATAGACAGATGGACAGAGACAGGGACAGAGAGATATGGGGGACAGAGACAGATACAGGGAGAGACAGAAGGACAATGACGGGGAGGTGCCCTTTCTTGAAGGTGGGAATTTCATGAGTGCGTTTTATTCAGGTATGATTAAACAAATTTGTTTTCGCTCTCTACTTTAGACTTCTCCCAGGTTTCCTAAAGGAGCCCTATACAGCATACACCCCCTGTACACACACATACGCACACACACACACACACAGGTATACACATACACAAACACAATGTTAAAATGTTAATCGCCTTATGATTTATATACAGGTGAATAGGGGATAGAGAGAGGAAAAAAAAAAAGGGAAAAAGGGAGGTGGTTTACAACATAACAGGATGGGTTCAGGTAATATGCGTACCGCTGTGTGTGTGTGTGTATGTGTGTTTTTGTGTCTAAAACGGAAAAATAATAGAGAGAAACCAGTAAACTAAATATTGGTTTCATGTATAGCTTTCGAACGCACTGATCTTTAAGAAACTCGGTGACAGCATTAACAGGTTTGCTAGAATTTGCCCTGCAACAGTAAGTACCAAGTACAGTAGGCCTACTTAACATTAGTAGGCCTAAGTAGTTGTTTTTTGGTTCTGGAGACCAGCTAGTCAGAAATACCACAGCACAGGTCAACAATACCGTTTCGTTGTAGAATAATGGCTGTTCGTTCACTTTCGACCTAGTTGGGTCTCCTATCATTATAAGAAACTACATTGTAGTTATATGTATAGTTGTACGAGAGTTGATGTAACGTCCAACATTAGCACTATTTAGGATATATTGTTAACGGGCCCCAAGACTGATGTCTGACGATTATATGTATAACTATAAGGTGTATGGAACATATAATGAAGGGTTAAAAAAAGATAGTGATATAAATATGGAGAACAATATGGTGAAGCAGAGACACACGTACAATCACACGTAGATAAGGAGATAGGAATAGAGAGAGAGAGGGAGGAGAGAAAGAGAGAGGAGAGGGGGAGTTAGAAACATAGAGGGGATAGGGAGCGAGAAGAAGGAGGTAGGGGCAGGGGAGAGGAGAAAGAGCAGAGAAAAAAGAGAGAGAGAGAGAGAGAGAGAGAGAGAGAGAGGGAGGGAGGGAGGGAGTTGGCGACATACAAATAGAGGACTAAGTTCCATTAAGAGATTAAAATTAGGGTATAAGATACAGAGGAGGAAAATAGAGTAACAGATGCAAAGGGAAAGAGGTACCTTAACTGTTTTTAAAGTTGATGAAGAAAAGAATCTTGTCAAAGGCGTCAAAAAACATGTTCCAGTTTAGAAATGGCAATAAATACACCACCGCACGCCAGATTAATGTTGCTTCAAGAACAAACGGTTGTTTCTCTTTTCGTTTACAGGAAGATATAAAATTATTCACCAGCACACTTACAATGATCGAAGTTCATTTAAGAGCATGCGAATGTATACAATACGGAACACGACATAGAATATTTGAATTCCCCTTTCAATTACTTTCGTTGATCTGTATTTTTATAAGAAAATAATGGTACCGTTAGTTTTGTTTCTTTAAAACGCAATGCAAGTAGGATGAATTATAACTGCAACTAACTTAATCAACATTTAAGGGAATGCTATAAATAACGAATCGTGCGATTGTCTCTTTATCCTTCCCCGTTCCTTCAAAAAGCACCACGCCCTACATTCTACACCGACATTTAGCGTATTCTTCGGTCATGCAAACAAGAAAGTCACAAGCGTCACATTGACTCATGTACATAATGTAATCATTTCAGTCGATACCCTTGTTGTAATTTTAGGTAATGACGTTCTATAATTTATAATTAGTTTCAGTTGATATGCCTGGTATAATATTTTTATCTATCATGTGTCAAAAGTTTGTTATCTCGGTGTGGACACCAGTTTTCTTTTCGTTTTTTTTTTTCTGTTTTGTTCTTTTTTTTTTTAGCTCTGAGAATAAAGGAGAGTTATGATGATGAAACTGATCATGACTGATAGAGTGCACATATCGAATATCTCTCGTCTCCCCCTTTCTCTCTCTCTCTCTCTCTCTCTCTCTCTCTCTCTCTCTCTCTCTCTCTCTCTCTCCCTCTCTCTCTCGCTCGCCTAATATTCGCTACTTTGCCATTTTCTCCTTCCTTTCCTACCTTTACTATTTTGTATTTCTTATTTGCACCAGTTTAATAGATTTGTGATAATGCCACTCAGAATAAATGAATAAATATGTATGACCTCTATAATTAAAACTATTACTAAAAAGATAATTAGGATTCGAAAATGCCCGAGTTAGACTTCATAATGAGTGTGTAGTCACCGGCGTTGACACAAGCGTGTTGTAAAACAGCGCATAATAAGTGGTATGAATCATCCAGTAATACTAGTATAAGCCAAAATATGCACACTGTAGAGCAGTTTGACTATAATTATTACAAGACCGAGAGATAAATGACATGTTAATTGTTATGTAAAACTATAAATTGTGTAAGGATGGGTTTCTATTTCTACAGTGTGAAAGAAAGTATGTATCGGAAAGTTAGAACTGGAGTCAAACCACTTGACTTGGTATGATAATTACGAATTTTTGTCTTTTAATTTCTGTTTCCTCCCACCTTCCTTCTCTCTCTCTCTCTCTCTCTCTCTCTCTCTCTCTCTCTCTCTCTCTCTCTCTCTCTCTCTCTCTCTCTCTCTCTCTCTCTCTCTCTCTCTCTCTCTCTCTCTCTCTCTCTCTCTCTCTCTCTCTCTCTTTTACTTTCTGTTTCCTCCCTCTTCCTTAATCTCTCTCTCTCTCTCTCTCTCTCTCTCTCTCTCTCTCTCTCTCGCTCTATCTCTTTAATTTGCTTTTGTTGCTCACAAGTTCTATGATTGATAAACTAATAGTATACATCCATCACACATGGCACAATGTAATGTGCTTTAGGGAAATGTGTAAAGAAGTTGAGGAAAAAAGCAAAACAACGTTAGAACAGGAACGACTAAGATCAAAGAGATTGATTATAAACAGAGACGTACAATGACAATATTAATGAATTTCACAAAAATTGAAAGGGACGTGTAGCTATACGTAGTTGATACCAAAACTTGTCAACTATACCTATGGGCATTGTATATAGAGGTACTCACATATCGAATCCATATCCTGGTCTCCAATATCCCCTCGGAGTGCCTGGGCTGTTTTGTTATGAGTATCCAGAGCCCCACCGCCCGCCTCCAGTTCATCCTCGTCCTGCGCCGCCCGTTCCGTCAGCAGCCTGAGCGCGGACAGGTCCCTGATCTTGCCGTCCGACAGAACCCCTCCCACTCCCCCGTCGGTGCCGGAGGTGGTGGTCACGTGACCAGACTCGCTGGTCAGGCTGATGTCGTCACACAGGCCCGAGTCCTTGCTGCCCAGCTTGGCCGGCCCGTCACGCTTCATGAGGCAGGGGCTGGACACGCCTCCACTCACCTCGCTCAGCCCGTCGTCTACCTCTCCCTCCACGGTCCCCTCGGCCTCCTCGTCGGCGTCGTCGTCGCTGCTGTAGTCGAAGTCCGGCGTGGAGGTGATGAGCCTGGTCACCGCGCGGTTGATGGTCCAGTTCTCGTAGCCCGCCATGCTCGACTTGCGCCGCTCGGCGGACCCGTCAGAAACCTGGCGCCGGAAGGAGACTGGCGAGGACGGCGTGGAGGAGGATCGCGGGTTGGACGCCACAGAGGATGTTGTGGACGCGGTGGAAAGTCGGATGGACGGGTGTCGGTTCAGGGTGTCGTCCAGGGGCTCCGACCCGAGAATGGCATCCAGGCACAGCACGGCTTCCTTCACGTCCTGGTCGGACGTAAAACTGACGGATCTGTCCCGGTAAAATTCCTGGGTTTTGCCAAGCTCCCCCTCCTCTCCGGAGTTGACAATGGTGTCCACACTGTCCTGGCTGAACATCCTGCTCGCGGATGTGCGGCGTTCCTCTGGAGTTCCACAAGCGTCTCTCTCAATGGTATCCTCCAGGGTTTGGAATGAGGTGATTCCCTCCGCCGAGTCTGTCTCACTGTCAGTGGGTAGCGTACCGCCTCGGTGCAAGCGGGCGTGTATGGATATCAGACTGGAGCGTGACCTTCCCACAAGGTCACTGATGCCTCCTGCCTCTTCCTCCTGTCTATCCGCGCTGTGTGTGTTGCCGTCTTGAGCGTGAGGTTCCAGGTTTGGGTGGTTCAGCCCGGTGGGCCAGGCCACAGCGTCAGCCGCCACGAGCGAGTGTCTCACAGCGCTGTGTAGTGCGGGCAGCGCCGCGTCGCCCTCTGCTACACACTTACCATGGCGTGGTGTGTCAGGTTTGAGAGAGGCCACTTCCTCAGCCACTTGATCACAAGTGTTTGTCTCTGGGTGAGTGTTCTCCCCAAGGCTGTTTGTTGTTTCACTGACAAGTTTTCTCGCAGGCACTAGTGGTGATGTTGTGTGTCCACGGCTTGTTTTATTTGCCTTACATACTTCACCACCGCTAGATTTAGCAGTAACACTATCGTTTTGATGAGATTTATGGCTTTGAACGCGATTTTTGCCGCCGAAAAGTTCCGCGATGCCGTTGACACTCCCCCTTCGACCATCAAGTTCTGAGCCAGGCTTCGGGGCCGTACCGATAGGATTAGGCGACTTAGACTTTGAGAGTGCTGGCGAAGCTACGGGTGATGAGTGAGAATGGGATTTTCCGAAATTAACGTTAGTGATACTAACACTGTTTTCATCTATCCTCTCAGGCTTGTGGGACGCTGTTTGATCAGCGGTAGCGCTCACAAGCTGAGCGTGAGCCGACTGGCTTGGCTTCATCGCAGGTTTGAACCCAGGTACAGGCGGGCCCGCCTTTCCACTGCCTGAACGAAACGTTTTCTTGGCCACAGGAGGGGGAACTGACGTGACGTTACCTCGAGGTTTGGGCGGGCTCCTCAAAGGCACGGGTCTATGATTGTGAGAAGCGTCCATAGTCCCACTGGTACCAGAACAGGTGCTTGATACAGGTGTGCCTGCCCTCACAGAGGCACCAGGTGAGCATCCGCTGGTTTTTTCCTCGCTAGCCTGGGACTGGGAGCGCTCACCAACTGGAGCTGTGGCGGCGGTGGCTGGTGTACTAGATGATGTACTCGCGGCCTGTGAGCTGTCCGAGCGAGCACTTGTCTCTGTGCCTGTATGACTATGAGCGCTGGCTGGGAGTAAAACTTCGTGTGCCGGGGGCGCCGATGGCGTGAGGCGATGCGAGTCAGCGCTGCTCGTGCTCGGTTCGTTCCGCGGCCCACTTGTACCTTGCGGAGTAGTGACTTGTATGACTGTGACTGACGCGCGGGACTCTCTTTCTAAATCCAATATTGCTTTATCTCGCCGCTCCTCATCAATAGTCCTCTCAGTCTCATGTCCTTGGTTACGGTCTGATTCATTGAGGGGTGTCGGTGACGACGAGGCGTGGTCGCGGATGTCGTCATTTCGTTTCGAGTCATTGTGTGACGCTTGTCTATTTTTAGCCCGGTCTATATTTGGACTTTCCGCAGGGGAGACTTGCCCCGCTGGGGCGAGTGAGTCAACAACATTGTCACTATTAGTGGTTTTAGCCTCGCTCTCGCCACTGTTCTCACGATCTGCGACACTGTCACCGTTGGGTTGTTGGGTAGCGCTCACGCTGTCATCCAGAACAAAATCAAATCCCTGTGTCATCTTCAGCATCTGGAAGTCCCTGCCGAGGCGCGGGCTCTGGGTGGTGCTCTCCTGGCTTCTCGGGATGTCTGAGGGCGGCACATGCTTGGATGTGATCGCCAGGAAGTTGTCCTTGGACGACAGGGAGCCTCGGTCTAGGTCCGCCCTGGAGGCGTTGCTCTTCTTCCTGCGGAACATGGTGGATCTGGTGGTCAGATACTCTTGAAGGGACAGGACGTTGTCGTAAGGGGACTCCTCATCTTCACAGCCGTCAATCATCTGAGTGTTGTTTCCGCATTCAACAGAACTATCGCAAATCTCCTGTAAATTACGGCATACTTTGGCGTCCTCAGAACACGGATCTCTGGTTTTGCTAAGACTAGAGTCGGAGAAAACGTGTTCACTTTTCAAATCAATAGAATCCACAGTTGGATCAGTCACCACAACGTTAGTTGATTTAGTTAAACTTAAATCAGAATTTGCTCTGAGGGGATCGATCGTAACATCAGTATGACTTACGTCCAGACTAGACTTACATTTAGACCTTACCGCAGGTGTTGGTTTCAGTCTTCTCACATTTACAGAACCAGATCTAACCACTTCACTTTTAGATCCAGAATTTATCAGATGCTCGTTAGAAGTTGAACACACTGTCTGACAAGCGATTATCTCCCGTCCAGAAGTACAAAATCTAAACTTATCAGCAGCGATAGCCTCAACCAGCGCTTTGTTTATCTCGTCCACTTGGAGAGCTAAGTGTGTCGTGTGTACCTCACTGACATCAACACTATCGCCGCACAGTACGGCCAAAACACGAATGAGAAATCCTTTCGTAAACAACTGGCCTTTCAGTTGCTGACAGAGTTGGCTAATTTGCTGGTCCGTCGTGCTCAAGCTTTCCTGGATGGCCGAGGTGCTGGTTGCGACAGTCGATTTATCAATGACATCGTCGCCGATGAGCTTCTCTAGTCCCCCTAGATCTAACACTGGGGTGCGAGAGGCGGTCGAAGGGATCACGTAATCGTGTCGTCTGCACTCCTCCAAAAACGCCTCTCTCATTCGGCACACACTCGCAGCCTTCATAACTGGCTGCTCGACTAGCGGGCTGGGCTTGATCGGGAGAAAAAAAAGGGCCCTAGGCCAAACTGGGTTAGGTTCGGGTCAGCACGGCAGGGGTGGGCATGGAGCGGAGCATGGCGGGAGGGAGGGGTCAGAAAATACACCTCTAATCAAAACCTGCCGACTGTGACTGAACTAGGCGGAAACATATGACTAAATTGTCCACACCTAAACGAAAGATCTGAATACCGAACGCGCCAGGTCGACTAGGCACTGAAAATGAAACGGACCAAATAATTAATATTCAACTCTACTTGGATTTATTTTTAGCAGCAAATGCGCACTCATTGTCACGGTTGTTGTCGCTTGTCACAGGCTGTCTTGCTCCAGCAATTTACACACAACGGACTAGACGTCCAGCACACCTAGATCTAAACGTTTTATGATCGGTATAGAACACAAATGACTCACTCGCCACTAAAGAAATTGAGATAAAAAGAAGTGTGTCACCTGGAAAAATGATAAGGCACACATGAAGTTCACACAGGCGAACACAATTACATGTAATATGCTCTAAGCATAAATTCCAATTCACTTGAGCCAGTTTCTCTCATGTTTCTACAACGAACAGAGATGGGCTTGGCAGAAAACAATGTTGTAGAAGACAAACTCGCCTAGCTACCACTAGAAGTACTGGTACTAAAGCTGTGTGTGTTGGACAAACTTGACCGCATCTCTGAGTAATCCAAACAATTCCCAGCAGATGTGACCAGCCAATAGTCACTTGTGTTACCTGGAGAAAAGAATGTCATAAAATCACAATGGTTAATAAAATAGTGTTATAGTTGGCAAGAGACAGTGACACTAATTTTTAGCACAGTATGAAGTCTGCATAATGTTGAATCATAGTGTGCTATCTAAATGTGTGACTAGAAGTGACTTCTTTTCATTGTGTTGTGTTGTTTTTCTTGTTGGGTTTTTTTTCTTCTTCCATATGTTATGTTTACATGTCAACGAAATTTAAGTTTTAAAAGATCTATAATATTGTTTGCTCTCCATCTTTATATGCCTGTTTGTTTGTCAGTCTGTCTGCTGACAGTTTACCTGTCTGTTTACAGATCTGCATTTCTCTGTACGTGTCTCTGTATTTGTCTGTCTGTCCCAGTCTCTCTGTGCATCAGCCCTCCTTCTCTCCTTTCTTTCTATCTGTCTGTCTGTTTCGTCTCTGTCTCTGTATGTCTGTCTCCGTCTTCTCTGGCTGTCTGTCTGTCTGTCTGTCTGTCTGTCTGTCTGTCTGTCTGTCTGTCTGTCTGTCTGTCTGTCTGTCTGTCTGTCTGTCTGTCTGTCTGTCTGTCTGTCTGTCTGTCTGTCTGTCTGTCTGTCTGTCTCTCTCTGTCTGTCTCTGTCTGTCTGCTTCTCTCTCTCTCTCTCTCTCTCTCTCTCTCTCTCTCTCTCTCTCTCTCTCTCATGTACCACATGATCCAATATTGGAGATTCGAACACACCATTATGACAATCAATTATGTGGTAATGTAATTGTGTACGCCGCAATCTTTTCAGATATGAGTTGAGTTGAGTTCGTTTAACGTCCAACATCAGCACTATATAGGCTATATTGTGGACGGACCCCAAGACTGACGTCTGACAATTTTATGTGCTGCCACACACGAGACAGGCGGGGATACCATGACTCCTGTCTCATCCGGTTACATTAAACTGACACCGACCCAGGACTCGAATCCGATCTTTTTGCATGGGAAGCCGATGTTCTACACCAGGGCCACCGCGACCCCCTTTTTAAAGATAAAACTACTACTACTACTACTACTACTACTACTACTACTACTACTACTACTACTACTACTACTACTACTACTATTACTACTACTACTACTACTACTACTACTA
>RQTK01000027.1:883722-905689 GCA_003991915.1 Elysia chlorotica | reverse complement strand
ATGATGATGATGATGATGATGATGATGATGATGATGATGATGATGATGATGATGATGATGATGATGATGATGATGATGATGATGATGATGATGATGATGATGATGATGATGATGATGATGATGATGATGATGATGATGATGATGATAACAACACTAATGATAACATTTGTAATTAAAAAATATATAAATTTTAAAGTTAGTTTTAATAACTTACATACACCGAGAGTTTGTAAATCCAACTGTAAACATTTTCCATAAAACTTTTACGTTAAAAGAATGCAACCCTTGGTGTATTTCAGAATAGCTCGTAACACGTTGTAAAGCATACTTGGACTAACTAACACTCAAAAAGTTTTTAAGACGCCTGCTAAGAAAATACACAAAACGCAATTCAAGCAGCACTTAGAGCGCACGATTTTGCACGGTAGCGCACAAAGGTTCTGAGCTAGACCCTGCAAACACAGGTAGTCTTCAAAGTGTGCAATTTTTGCTAAAAAGTGTTGCGATTCAATGTCTACAAGTACGCTGTTATGGGGTAGGGTTGGTAGTGTTGCTGAGTGGAGTAGGAAAACGTTAAATTAGTTCAAGCACGAGTTGATTGCCCCTGCTCGCATTCAGCAGTGTCAGTGGCCGGACGATGGGGGGAAAATACATAAAGCATAAAGTTGTAGTGAAAGAGAGGATAGAAAAGAAAAAAAACTGCGCGGGAGAGAGAGAGAGAGAGAGAGAGAGAGAGAGAGAGAGATAGACAGATAGATAGATAGATAGATAGATAGATAGATAGATAGATAGATAGATAGATAGATAGATAGATAGATAGATAGATAGATAGATAGATAGATAGATAGATAGATAGATAGATAGATAGATAGATAGATAGATAGATAGATAGATAGGCAGGTAGGAAGATAGGTAAGCAGGTAGGTAGGTAGGTAGGTAGGTAGATGGAAAGGTAGACAGATGAAAAGATAGATGGATGGAAAGATAAATAGTGAGATAAAAATGAGCAAATAGATAAACGTGTATTAGCGAAGGGATATATAGAAAGAGATATGTAGATGGAGAGAGAGAGAGAGAGAGAGAGAGAGAGAGACAGAGAGAGGAAGGCAGATAGAAAGAGAGAGAGAGAGAGAGAGAGGGAGAGACAGGGGGAGGGGGGGGGGAGGAGATCTGTGATGAGGGAAAAAACAACAACAAAGGACAAAGCCAACCAAGAACAGGTGCATAGCATACAGGGAGAGGAAGTAGAACAATGTCTTATTTTCGTTGTCCTTGTTCGCCCATGCTCGTACAAAACATGTAAACAATTTACGTTGAGGAGATAATGATAGACTAGTCGTGATTTTCCTTACCAACTTTTCCTCTTACTCTGCAGTCAAATCCATAAGTTATGGACTTTAGGACAAGTAGAGCGGAAAAGAGATACAGAGAGAGAGGTGGAGATAGAGATACACACAGAGAGTGAGAGAAAGAGAGAGATAGAGAGAGAGAGAGAGAGAGAGAGAGAGAGAGAGAGAGAAAGAGAGACAGAGAGAGAGACAAACAGAATCGGAGAGAGAGAGAAAGAGAGAGAGAGACAAACAGAATCGGAGAAAGAGAAAGAGAGAGAGAGAGAGAGAGAGAGAAAGAAAGAAAGAAAGAGACAGAGGCAGAAAGAGAAAGAGATAGAGACTAAGAGAGAAAAAAGATACCGAGAGATAGATAGAGATATGTGTACATAGAGATAGAAAGGCAGAGAGAGACAGAGAGACAAACAGATACACAGACAGATTGTCATACAGACAAACAGACAGAGAAGAAGACTTGTTTCCTGAAGGGAAGTTGACAGAAGTCGGTGTCACCAGATCCACTAACGCACTCAAACCAAGACCCTGATGGTACACAATACTACAACGTACTTAGAATCCAGGGGTCGCCCCTCACTCTCAAGTGTCTGTGGTGACAATTGCGACACTGATGTGTGTTTTAAGTTATAAGCGTATAATGGTGTTCATTTCATCTAATGGGTCCAAAATATCAACGGGAAACCCGTTACATCCTATAGTAGTTTAGTACTAGTACATGGGTGTAAGAAAGTGCGTTGAAGGATTAGACATATTTGGTACATGTTAGACCAGGAAAGATTGTGAAAAAATGGGTCCTGACTCACACACTTATTGTGTTCTAGGAAGTGTTTTTGTTTAGTTTCTTTGGAGATTTTCATGTGTTCATTATCAATAATTATTATAACATCTTAAGAGTTAACAACGTTAGGCGTAGCGGAAGATGTTTTTAGAGAGGTTAATTTTCATTAAGTGAAATATTAAAAGGAAAACCGACATCATTAAAAAAAAAAATTCACGACATATAATTTTGCATAACGTTACTTAGCAGACAAAATTTCACGACCGAGTATAAGCCACACACTACCACAACCTGTGAGCAATAGTTAAAGAAGAAGGAAAAAACAACGCCAAGCCTATCTTACTTTCTTGCCTATTTAGAGCTAATTATTGTCACTTTTAATCTAAAAAAAAATACTAGTGAGATGGTTTTATTCTGGCTAATTAACGCAATTTAGTTTACACTGTATGCAACTTAAATTGTTTTCATGATACATGGACCAGATGCATGCTTTTCTGGAAAAAATTGCAATTCAATTTAGTTCTTCAATCATTGACCTTAGGCTGGTACAGTGATTATTTCGAGTAGACCAATTAGCCACTGGTTGTAAAAAAAATCGCGTGGTGGAAATAGAAAAGAAAACTGATTAACTGATTTAAAAGACGGTAGGGGTGGAGAGGAAGAGAAAAGATTCAGAGAGAGACAGACAGACAGACAGACAGACAGACAGACAGACAGACAGATAGACAGACAGACAGACAGACAGAGACGGAGAGACACGCAGAAAATCGTTAGATATAATTACCTTTCCATTGCCATCAAACAAGTAAAGGAATTTCGGAGGCCAAAAAAACTGAGCACTTCCTCCAGACAGGTGCACCACATAGAGATAGATCTAGATTGAGGTCTACTCTTTTAGTGGGCGACTGGGCAGAGCAACACAAAACCGGTGTTCCCACTGCTTTTCTTGCTCTGCATGTGGAAGCCGCGAAAAGAGGATTAAGAGCCGCCATCCTTACACTACAAAAACGTATTTGAGAGCATTCTTTACACTCACGTATTTGGTTAAAATAAACACTTCGAAGTCTGGTTTGGATGTGCAGTTCCAGAGAGCGAAAATAGCTCGAAGTAGAAATACATTTAAACAATTTTAAATTGTTGTTTAGTAGAGTTACATTAAACTGTTTTCTCTCGTCCCGGCTGGGACAGGAGTCATGGTATCTCCGCCCTGTTTCGTGTACATAAAATTGTCAGACGCAGTCTTGGGGTCCGTCCACAATGTAGCCTATATAGTCCTGATGTTGAACGTTAAACCAACTCAACTCAATCCCCGTCATTTCATTGACTGTCCATGTACATGATTGTATGTTTTGTTGATTTGACCTTTGACACCATCTTGCATGGTGACTCGCCGTTCAGTAGGTCAGATCAGCCATTGTTTGTGACATTAAGGAGGGTTTGAAGTAAATATAATTGTAATAATTTATGCGTAATTAGGTAAGAATTGGGTAGACATGTTAGTAGATACATGTAGATATATAGATAGCTGGGTGGATAGATAGATAGATAGATAGATAGATAGATAGATAGATAGATAGATAGATAGATAGATAGATAGATAGATAGATAGATAGATAGAGTTAGAGAGATACATAAATAGATAGATACGTAGATGAATAGACTGGTATATAGTTAAATACACACACACATATTGCGAGAAAGAGACAGAAGGATATAGTGAGTTGAACTTTCGAGAGAGAGAAAGGGAGAGACAGACAGCAGACAGGCGGACGGACAGAAAATTAAGAGTGGCAGACAGTGAGACAGAGAGGCAGACAGAGCTAGACAGGAAAAGGGGTGAGGCTAAGAGTGCTATCTCTAAAAGTCATCAATGTTATAGATTACGGCTAAAGATGAAAGGCGATAGGCATTTAAAAGATTTAGAAGATCGGTAAACTGTGAAAATACCCCCACAATCACTAATTAATTAGTTTTTCTCCTAATGAGTAATTAATTTGTGAAGTCGTTGACCTAGTATCTTATCTCACCCTGTCAATCATTTTCAGTCTAGCAATAAGTAAGTATTCCGAACCAAACCGAGGGAAAGGGTAGAATTCCCTGTGGCGATTTGATGCTATAGTTGAAATAGATAGTAGGCCTAATTAAAATATAAGACAATCACATGACCCTTAGTCCTCGTGTTTGGTTAGGTTTGGTTTGTAAATTTCTTAATGTTTATTCTCAAGAACTATGCTATACCGACGATGGGTTCCAATGCTGACATCTGACATTTTAATATTTTTTTAATGTGCTGCCACACAGACACAGAGCAGAGCTAAGAGGAACCGCCAGGCAGCCACATTATTCTGACTCCGGCCAAACTAGTAGGGAATACAGCAGCCGGTTAAGAGATTGAACCAGAACACTCTAGATTAGAAGTTGCGCACTCTATCATAGAGCCACCCAGTACCCCACCCTTTCTCTGTTGATTTGTTGCGATAGTTGAAATAATAATGACAGAACCAGATGGTTTCTAAAACTTGTTCTTCAATAATAATCGCTACGGCGGATTAAAAAACAAAAACAAAGACAACCGTCTATATTCTACACCGGGTGGGGTTATGTTTATCTAGATATATTATTTCACAGAGGAACAGGCGTCGTTGAAGATTTTTATAATTCATTCTCTAAAATTTAATTATGGTAGATCTATAGTAGAATGATGCGCCACGCTTATTTTGAATGCATTTTGGGTTTAAGGAAATTGATTTTTTAATCAGATAATGTTTTAAAGTCAGTGTAATTTGCGATCCCCGTTTCTTTCTCTCTTTCTTCACTATTTTTTATTTATCTATTTTTTAGTTACATTTAATAGTCCAACAGCCATGTTATTGTTTCCGGAATTCCAAATATGAAAGTTGTAGTTTAGTGGATATGGCATGCTTTCTGGTGCTATGATGATACATTGTGGTATGGAGAAATACTTTTTGTTGCTCTTTTGAGTGACATTGTTTACATATACATCAATGTCGGTGTATCGGTCGTTATTGTGTTTTCGCAAGCTTCATTCAGATTTATGTTGTCATTGACATGGTTGCTATTAAAATGTAAATCAAAATATTTGCGTCGCCTTTTTCATAACTTGATTTCTCTTAAGTTGGATTATGCATCTGCATCATCAACGTATATACCAGATGGGCTTTTTTGTTTAAACTTAATAGATAGACTTATTTTGATAACGCGTTTATTATGGTAAAACGACATCAATTCGATTTGTTCGCTCAAGCAAAAAATAGTAAAGCCGCATAGACCAAAATCATATTGGCCGGACGGTCGTGGTGATGTAACAGTCAACCGGCTGCACATATTTTGAAATTAGGTTTTAACCATAACCGTGTAAAACACAGTAGAAGTACATGGGTTAACCCTCTCATACTTTCACCATCTTACTCCTTCAATAGATGGGTTAATTATTGAGTTGTACTTTACCTTTTTTATTCTATTAGTTAATGTAATGTTGTTTTTTTTTACCACCACGTTAAAACAAACTCACATACTCACCATGCGATGAATTAAGCTTATACTTTTTGTTATGGGAACAATGATATAAAAGAGGAAAAATGGACGAAAAATTATCTTGATTCCTCACGATAAAAATAAGGTAAAATTCAACCCCTGCAAGGTTAGAGCTATATCAAGAGCAGATTATACAACAGTTTGTCACTTACCTTACTGCGAGTTGTGTGTAACTTCAACCTCTGCGTCTCACAGTAAATACAGAAAACGCAAGACAGTTGGTGATGATTGTTGGTCGAAGCTAAGATAGGTCTAGATCTAGTCTCCTCAACGCCGTTCAGTTTGAAACAGATTAATTTCGAATGAGCCGCCACGCAACAAATTAAGGTTTTATTAGATAACACTAGGAGCTATAATAGCGCTAAAGCCTTGTTCCTAGAGAGACGACTTTCCTGGAACAGACGAAGATTAGATAAGCTCTTCGGCTCATTCATGTTGAACGTTCTAGTTTTTTGGGGCGAAGTTCTAAATAATACATGTAACTTTTTCTTTTTTAGAAGAGAACAAGAGATTGAAAACACATTTAAAAAACAAGTGTGTGTGTGTGTGTGTGGGGGGGGTGCTTTGAAAACATAATAAAAAGGAAAGAACTATTTCCTTTGTCTTTTTTCATTTTAAGATTATTTATATTGCACTGCGGATATGCTTTTTAGGGGGGAGGGGGGGGGGCACAGAGTTTTGTTCAGGCATACGCGTTTTTTTTAATTCCCTATTATATGAGGCAAAATAAATGGGACAATTCAGGGAGATAATGTAAATGAACTTTTATGTTATTGTTTTATATTACAATTGTAACATTCAGTAATATAATGTATTACTGGTTTAAACATGCAAAAACGCTTAAGGTGTATCAAAGGTGTTTACATAAAAGATAGAACTTGAAAAGATTGACAAGCTTGCTTTTCTTAGCGGAAAAGATTTAAGAATTGTGAGGGATCTCTACAGGAAAAAAAAACGGATATTATAAAGGTGAAAAATAAAATGAGCTCTAAGGGCTGACTTGTTTTTTGTCGTATAGCGAAAATATCACGAGCGAACTGGAGAGTCACTCAGGAATCAAGACTGGTGGTACCAACATAAACTATCTGAGATACGCAGATGACACGGTTTTGATATCGGAAAGTGAAACAGACTTGCAAAATCTTCTCGAGGTTGTTGAGGTTGAAAGTCAAAAGAAAGGTATCAAGTTAAACCGTGAGGAAACAGACGTTATGGTTATAAGTCGTAAAATCAAGGCACCACAAAGCAAAATTTACGTCGGCGGCACTAAACTAAAACAGTGCGAGACTTTCAAATACCTTTCAACTCACATCACAAGCGATGGCCGAAACAACACAGAATTATCATCAAGCCCAGGCAAAAGATGAATTTCGGAAAGACGAAACATGTTTTTACGAACGATCTGCTATCCATGGAAACCAGAAAAAGGTCCTACAATGCTGCTTCAAACCCATTTCGATTTATGGGTGCGAGGCTTGGACAGTATCCAAACAAGCACAGAAAAAAACTTAAGGCCAAAGGGATGGGGTTTCTCAGGCGAATGCTTCGATTACCTTGGACAGCAATGAAATATAACGAAACTGTCTTAATTGAGGCAGTCTCAGGAAGATCTCTTGTTAATAAAATACGAAAACGTCAGTCGGCATTTAAAGGGCATGCTATGACTATGAGAGGAGAAAACCTTGTCATGACAGACATGTTCGGAGGGAAAAGGAGCACAGGAAGACAGAGAAAAGCTTCAAGAAAGTCTAGTTTTGTGGCTGAATGCGGCTGACGTGATGGAAGCGCTATAGGCAACAAGGGAGCGGTGTGGAAGGAGATGATCGCCAACGCTATAACGCACGGCACATGATGATGATGATGATGATGATGATGATGATGATGATGATGATGATGATGATGATGAAGATGATGGTGGTGATGATGATGATGAAATATATGTAACCGTGTCTTGATGAGTCGGTTGATTGGTTGGTTTGTTAACACCCAGCGTCAACAATTAGACTATATCATGACATTGTGGACAGGTCTCAAGACTAACGTCTGGCAATTGTACGGCTGCTACACAAAGATAGGACGAGGATACCAAGACTTATGTCTGAGACATGGATTCAACCCGTCGGGGAAGAAATCCGACAAACAGTTTTGTCCAGTCGCGGATTGAAGCAGGGACATCTTCATAAGATAATAACAGTTAAACTAACATCATTAAAATACTACAACAGCAACGACCATAACGACATCAACAAATACAAATACTACAACATCCTTAACAGACGAAACAAAGAGTATGGCGACGATTAATGCAATAAATAAACACAGCACATATAGTTGCAAAGCCAAAGGCATCGAGGATAAAAGCAGAGAAGGAAAAGTTTTCGAGAAATGGGCACGATTTATAAACTGCAATGGCGCGCCTCTCTCTCTCTCTCTCTCTCTCTCTCTCTCTCTCTCTCTCTCTCTCTCTCTCTCTCTCTCTCTCTCTCTCTCTCTCTCTCTCTCTCTCTCTCTCTCTCTCTCTCTCTCTCTCTCAGAGCAAGATGTCATTATTTTTGTATTTGTACCGTATGACAAATTACTACATCTGAACGTCAGCTGCAGACGAAGTCTTATTTCAGCCCGTGGACTAATGTGGACTAATGTGGAGTAATTTGGACTATCGTGTTCCAATGTAAAAAAAAATCTGGCTTTAATAGAAAAACGTTTGGTCCATTTAGGTTAACGATTGAGAGTAACCCACTCAAGCATTTCACTAAGTCCTCTTTAAAGCGTCTTGACCAGTTTCCCTCACTTCACAATAGTTCAATAGGCTCCTTATGAAACCATTTCGGACATATTATTGATGGTTTGTTGATAATTTCGTTATTAAAGTACAAACTTTGATTGAAAAAAAAAACGGAAACAGGCTACACTGGAGTACGCCTAACTATCATCTATATCTAAATGTAATTGACATTTTTGTGTGTGTTTATCTATCTAGTATAATTTAAGACGTCGTCAAATTGGTATAAGCTGACAGATACGCGATAGTGGCGTAAAGTTTTTTGGAAAGAGACATTTCCCCAGAAAATCGTTTACTTGAACGATAAGAACGATAAAAATGTAACTAAAGGCGCAAACAACGTCTGAGGCAAGGCTGAAGTATCAATAAAGTTTCCAAACCTGTTTAACTGCGTGCGGCACCTTTTTTTATTTATATTTTTTACCACATCCATTCTTAGCCTGACATTACATGTATTTTTATTTGACGTGTTTTAAAGATAAGCAAAAGAGAAATAAGCAATAACAAAAAATGGGGAAAATTGAAAGAAGAAAAAAAAGCAAAAAAAGTGGAATGAAAGAAAACTAAGTTGAAGCAAATAAAAATTGAAGCAGTTTCAAGAAAGAAAGATTAATGTTAAATTTTTCCTTCTTGGAATATGTTCGTCTTTTCTGAGAAAGTAATGTTGAGGAAAGGAACACAGCTTAAGTCGCCAGTGTTTTTTTAAATGACTATTTACTCCAAAGCAAGAAAAGCGGTTAAAGGGGTAGACATGGGAGTGCTAAACAGTTCGGATAGAAAGAAAAAGAGGGATAGAAATAAAGGAAGAGACAGACGGACAAACAGACAGATGAACAGAGATGGAGGAAGGAGAGAGAAAGCTACATTTCCATGTCTTTGTGTTGAGATCCCTTCTCGAAAAAGCCAAGTTGCTGGCGATAGGCTTTAAGAAATAGAAAAAAAAATCAAACCAAACCGCCTCAAAGTTGGAAAACCCCAGAAAGGACGCCTTCTTTAAATGGTTGGAAGCTAAAGGTAACAGTAATTCTTCAAATGGGGCTTCATTTTGTTGTTATTACTGCCCTAGTTGACAGGAAAGAAAAAAATATCCATTAATGCCGTACATAAAAATGGCAAAAGTTAGTCAAGACAATATTTTCTCACATTACCGATTGTTTATATCATACAATTAAATAAATCTGGATGTAACCTGACTTGCATACCAATTTTAAACACCTTGTTGTTAGTTTCTTTCTTTCTCTCTCTCTTTCTCTCTCTCTCTCTCTCTCTCTCTCTCTCTCTCTCTCTCTCTTCTCTCTCTCTCTCTCTCTCTCTCTCTCTCGCTTCCTCTTTCTATCGACGCCTGCCTGTCTTTTTAATGAATTATCTATATCTCCCTCTGTCTCTCATTTTTTTTCTATTTCTCTCACTTTATGTCTTATGTTTTCATTTTCACTTTCTCCATAAACAAATTATGTCTCTTCCCATTAAGCTGTCTGTCTAATTCTCTCCCTTATGTATCTCTTTAGTTTTTCCTCTCTCTCTCTCTGTCTCCCTGGATATCTAAATTCTCTATCTATTTATATAGCTCGGTATATGTGTTTGTTTTCATCTAATTCATAGTACTACTGCGCTGAAGAACCGTGGAGACTACATCTCAGACATTAGTCTTAAGTTTGTTTATGAGGCTTAGGAGCAGAGGAAATTTTCTCGGAATTTGATTTCATACAAGAAAAAGAGGAGAGTCAAAATATTAAATACATTTAACACAAAAAGTACGTGTGGATGAGACGAACGTTATCCGCATGGGGTATTAATTTCCTGGAAACTTAGGGGACTCTAAGCTTTGATACCATGACGTCGCACATTCTATTGTCTAGCGATAGAGGCGCTAGATTTGACTCTCGGTACATACCAAATCTTGGTATTTTAAAAACTGGCCGGCCTTTTCAAGGGTCAACGTTGGTCCCGAGAGTCACTTAGCATGGAGAGTTTGTGTAATGCGTGGGTGAGGCATTGAACGTGCGCGGGCTACTGTTGTTCTGAATACAGGTGACCAGATTGTAGCAATTTCACAACTCGCTTGCACTGTGTGTGAAGCCCATTGCTGCAATGGTTAGATCCTGTATATTATTAAAGAGGGGAGTGCCTTTTTACTCTATACCTCAAACTTAGAGGTTTCAAATCCAGTTGAAAATACCCGGTGTCCTGGTTCCTTTAAAAAAGTACCGAAGTACATGTAGAAGGGTTTCTTGGAACTAATTCGTAATAAAAAAAAATGCTTCGTTGACAAAATTAATTTGGATCAATGTTGAAGAAAGTAGATTGAGGACAACTGATAAAATTGCACCAAACCTGAACAACCTTGGATAAAACGAAAGGTTTCTATGAATAGATCGGCTGCTCGAGTTGTTGATTTAATACCGAATAACGATCAACAACTATGCTATGTCGTGGACGGGTCCCAAGACAGTTAAGATTAACCAGATATAGCAGGGCTTCTGTGTCAGACAGGCACACGGTACTGAAAGTGATACCGACCCAACCAGTAGACCATAACATGGTGGTCCCAGCGAGAGTCGAACCAGAAACTTACGGATTTGATGTCAGGAGCTCTATCGTTGATCCACCTGGCTGAAGGAGTTCATACAGCTTGTCAACAGAATGGCTGTAATCGTGTTCAAATATAATAAATACAGTTACATTCATTGCAAATCAGGCTAGAAACAACGAATTACAGAGACATTAGACATTAGTCCCATTCTCCGTTACACATGTCATCCGTGGAAGAGAGTTTTCAATCAGACATTTAACGATCAGTTTAATTTATATTGGTCCGCAAGTTAGATGTAGAGGGGAAATATAGGAAACCCTGAATAATTTAGGAATTACCAAAACCGCGATTTTCGCTATTTCTCCTTTCAATTGCAAGACTATTGGAACGAGGCAGCCTGTTCAAAAAGCGAACCCGGAACCTCCCGGTTACAAAGGTGCGCGCTCTTCCCAATCCTCCTCGACTCCCATTTATTAGCTCTATAGCATTCCATTTTAAAAGTATCAATATCCTATTCCAGGTTAATACAGCCTCGTATCAGGGTACAAAATTTCCCACTAAAACCAAGTAGGCTGGATTTCAACCATTTCATGGTGGGGAGAATTGTGTGGGCGTTGTCTCGACATCCTGTTAGCTCCGTGCAAATTAATCGCTAACGGTGCACACAAAAACACTGAAGGAAGGGGCTTGGCCCAGTTGGCTGACAGGGGGAATTGGATCGGTGTGATCGGTGCGATGTGACCGCAGTCTTTATCAACAACTCTGTCTGGCAGCTCTGTCTGCCGTGACTACCTGTCCTGCAGCTACTGTTTCCGGGAAAACCCAAACCGTATCCTATTTTTATGACAAGATTTTTCATGCTACGTATCCTGAAATAATCGCAATACATGAACTGATGAAGTTGTTGTTGCATAAATGGTAGTTCTGATTAAGGTGCTCAGCAACAACAACAACAACGATAACAACAACAACATTAAAGCATCCCCCCTTAAGAAAAAGACAAAAAAAATCATCATCATCAACAACACAGCAGCAACAAATAAATACAAGAAAAGAAACTCCTTGTTGTTGTTGTTGTTGTTGTTGTAAATGTTGTTGTCGTTGTTTTTGTTGTTGCTGCTGATGCTGTTGTTGTTGTCGTTGTTTTTGTTGTTGCTGCTGATGCTGTTGTTGTTGTTGTTGTTGTTGTTGTTGTTTAGTTATCAGATTATAATATATTTAATCTTATCCTTAAGAAAATGTCCGCCCTCATATCTACTTCAGTCTAGGATAAAATAGTTTGTTTGATTCCAGAGTCTGTTTCAAGGATTGTGTGCGCCACTTCTTTTTTGGAAGGTTGCTTCAAATTCAAATTTATTCAGTCAATGTGTGTTACATCGAAAATATATAATGTTGAATGTGACATCTTCAAAAGAAATTACATTACAATAATAGTGAGACACCACAATGAACACCAATAGAATTACACACAGACCACGCTTTAAAACCAGTTACATTAACTTTACGAGTAATCACCAGCGCTTTCAATCCTATACAGCATAAGAAAGAATGTTTACAAATGCCAACATATAAACGAACACTATTGTATAAATGTACATTGTGAAAATAGCATTAAGTTATACAGCTTTTTAATGTTGTTGTTGTTGTTGTTGTTGATGTTGTTGTTGTTGTTGTTGTTGTTGTTGTTGTTGTTGTTGTTGTTGTTGTTGTTGTTGTTGTTGTTGTTGTTGTTTAGCCGCCCTGTCATTAATCTTATCAAAATTATTTTATCTTGATTTCTATTGAGTATTAAGTCACTACATGTGCTCTTTACCCTACAGTAAATAATTTATAATAGATCTAAAAAAACACAATATTACTATTATGGTCTGATAAGACGTTTCTGTCTTGTGTTATTAAACAGTTTAACTGCTTGAGGGAAACAGCTGTTAACAAATCTGCTGCTACCTCTAAATGCTCGAAGGCGGCGGCCATGTGGAAGGAATTCAAAATAATGTCTCGAGGGATGAGATTTATCCTTCATAATGTTAGTTATTTTACTTGTCAAGCGCTCTTGGTATAATATTTCTAACGACTTAAGGTCGGAGCCAATAATTTTTTCTGCATTTTTGACAATTGATTCTAGCTTGTGTAAATTAACTAGAGGTAGCCTATCGAACCAAACTCCAATAGATCTTGTCAATATACTTTCAATAATAGCCCTATAGAAATTAGTCAATATCATTTTATTTACCCCGTAAGACTTCAGTTTTCTAAGAAAATACATTCTCTGTCTTGCTTTCTTAAGGATATCATTGCAGTTAATATCCCATGTTAAAGTATTGGATAGGACAGTGCCAAGAAACTTGAAATCGTATACTTGTTCTACATTTGATCCCTGTATAACCAAGGGTGGGGGTGGGGGTTCGTTTCTCCTGAAATCTATGATCATTTCCTTTGTCTTTGATACATTCAGCTGTAAGTTGTTCTGGTTAAAATAAGTATAACAAACAAAATTGTTACAGTAACGTTCCTTTGATGAATGTGTGAAAGACATCGTTCTCTGTGACTGAGGATCATTGATTGATTGATTGATTGATTAATAAACATTGATTGATCTTCTCTCTCAATAAAGCTGTCAGCTGGAGTACGGTTGTAACTAGTGTATGCAGCATTCGGCAGGTGGACATATGACAAATAAACCGTCGACTTAAAACCAAGTTACACAGTTACAACAACAAAATTAACCCTGCGAACTCAAAGAATAAACAAACATTCCCGTCTTGAAACCAACTTGATCTTCAGTTTCAACGTCAGACTGTTTGTCCGCCGAAAATTTGCAAAACAATTATGTCTTTTGATTTCAAACCTTAAGCTAATTTCGAACTACTCTGATACTGATATTTGACTCATTAAGTCATACGAATCATAATTTATGACCAAGTATCGTGCCCACTCAAAACGACGGACTTCAAATTCAGTTCTATAACCCCATGCATACCTCATGGCAATTCATCTTGACCAGAGCCACCTTGACCAGTCATTCGCACCCTGGTACCATGGTATCAACCATGAAATGGCGACTGACCACAGTGACCATCAGGCGAGGAAAGGAGACAATTAGAACAGACTGCCGGATACAAATAGCGAGGAAGTACCGGCTCTACTGTGGCCAACAATGGGCTCGGTGGCAGATTTGACAGCCTTGGCGACGGAGAGAAACCATGGCTGTCACGACACTATCATCATCCTCATAATCTCATAATGCTCTTCATCATCATTATTATCATTATCATGATCATCATCATTATTATCATCATCATCATCATCATTACGATCATCATCTTCAACATCATCCCCATCCGACGGTCGAGGTAGAAATATTGCAGATGTTAGGACACCCAGGTCCTGCTCCTTTTGCTCCTCCACCTCATCATCATGATCATCACTAGCACTAAACTATTGTTATCACCATATCTAGCAAAGTAAAACCACTGTGACTGTGATGTTAGACAGTAACTGTTGCCAAAAAATTATAGATCCACAGAAATAGAACTAGTGCAACTTGGGCGACGCATTATGTAACTTTTGTTACAATTGCGATTTACTTAGCTTGAGTAGAACGACCTTTCCTTTTCTACCATAAATTATATCGTTATATAAACGATGTGCCCAATATGAACATTTCTCTGTGGGTTTTTTTTCAGTCTATGATTGACGCTACTTTTTTAAAATCGCAACAGCCACATTTTTAAATGAACATTATTTGACAATTCACCGTGATGATCTATATAATTCAGAGATACAATAGTACCAATCGGCAATGGCAGTGAATTGTAGCAAAAAGTTTGATTCGCCATTACCATCTATCAGAAGACTGATTTCTTTGAGATGCATGATTGTATTTTGTCATTCCCGGCGACTAGGAGAAAAATACTACATATTAGTACATGTAGTAGGGCTGTCACGTCTAGTCACGCGGTATAGAAGTCCATGGCCATAACATACAACTTTGACCCAAAGCAAATTTGCTTGCTTGTATTTGGGCCATAAATAGGTTAAAAGGTTTACCTTTTGTTCTATCATGCCAACAAGGTTGCCGACGGTGATCCCATGGACAAAAGGTATAGGCCTTTCCCCCTAATAGGCCCATTGTTTATTTGAAAAAGTTAACTTGAACCACCACTAACCTGTTCTCATACTCTCCTCACATGATTTTCATTTAAAAAATCAACTTCTATACTACCAGGACTGCGAGCCAAGCTGTTTGGACCTAAACATCTAGAAATCTAATACTTTTTCGCATAAGTGCCTTCCCTAACAACATGGCTAGACATTTGGGCCAACAATCCTGATGCAATGGAAATCAAAGATTTTAAGCCATTTCAAGTCGTTATATAACTTGTGTCCTGCATTTTGTGTTTACAGTGTCTAGAGCCAAAAAAATGTAAAACTTTATAGAAAGTATATAAACAAAACAAACAACAACAAAAACACACCTGAACTCCACCAGATAAAAAATTCAATCTTTATTAGTAAAACATTTACATTACATACACCTTAAGGAATCCAATGACTAAAGCCACTCTTTGAAACAAGTCTCCCACAAAGATGTTCAGTCATGCAAAAGGGTGGAAAAGACAACAATATTGTTATTAAAACCGGTACAATCAGATCATCACTAAAAGTAGGAAAGCACCAAAGGGTTAATACCATGAATGACAGGCTGACACTGTAACAGGCTGCTGCCCAATGTTATTATGTTAAATATTCTAAAGCAAAACCAATTGCCTGTTGAACAAAATAATGAAGACAATTCTTTTTTAAGCTTAAATGGTCATGACAGTGTAACAGAACACCTGATGAAATAGTTTCACTCATGTTTAAATGTCTAATACATAATTATCTTAAGCAATAGCAGGGATGAGTTGCTTTCACGACATGTACGAATATTCATAATAAAAATGAAATATTACATGAACACATAATTTCGTTTTGACTTCCATATTTTCACTACTAAAATTAAATATTACTTTATTAGACATACATCTATTTCATTTTAACAACCATAGTTCCAAGTTTCAATATGAAATTCCAAATTAGACAAACATGGGTTTCAATTTAACTACCAAGTTTCGTTATATAAAATCCAACAGTGGACATAAATGTACCTCAATGGCCACAAAAACTGCAGTCTTTAACAATGAGTATGGAGGCATCTTATAGAGTTCTATCTTCAGACACAACTTACATACGTTAAAAAACATTGTACTTCAAAACAGATATGATCCTGCTGGGTCTGCTAGTTTCAATAATGAAAAGTGACGGATGTCATTAATTACATTTTATACGACTGTTAGTACACACATGCTTAGACTTTTAAAAAAAAAGGGGGTTAAAAATCAAACAACATTAAAGAAAGATAAGGTTTGATGTTGAACAGGATCGAGAGAGCAACAGCTAACCGTGTAATTGTTTTACCGTTAAGGCACTCAAACTTCTACCTGATGTTGGGTAACCATTAAAATGAATCAATGAATATGGACAAGTAAAAAATACCAATACACTAGTGTAAATGGTGACTTATAACCCAAATGGCGAGTTCCTGTTTCACTGCCACTGTTCTAATTGTAAGCTTATAAAATTAAAATTTCTATAAAAACAATGTCTTAAATAACTTTAATTATCATACAAGAGGCTGAACGAATGAATTGATATTATAAACATGAAATGACAACTATTATAAGTGTGTTAACTGGATATTAAATCTCATGAGATAAAGACAAAAATATCATCTTCAAATGCTAAAGTCATACAAAATAATACTATCAGCCACATGACCGTACAAATCCTACAGAGAGAAACCCTTGATCAACCTTTTTAGTTTAGCCTAAAGTAAACCTACTTGTGAACACTAAGTAATAATACTAGCTCTCAAAAATGTCGACATATCAGAAAGTGTGGGTTCCTTGCAGCCTCATAGGGCACAGGAAGGAGAGGTGGAAGAAGAGGAAGCAGAAAGAAAGAGAGAGTGAGAGGGAGAGAGAGAGAGAGAGAGAGAGAGAGAGAGAGAGAGAGAGAGAGAGAGAGAGAGAGAGAGATAGGGGGTAAATGAGCTTTGTTGTTTATGTACAGCAATGAATTATTTCTCATGATGTTATGTGATAAAATGTGCCCTTTGCTCTTTGTTTTTATATCCGTTGTACCTATTTATATATTAAGTTCAATAAAGTTTCAATTGACAATTAACAACCCACAACATCCTTTTAACTAAGAACTAATCTATATAGGTCAAAACTCAAATTGTAAGAGACAAACAAAGATAACCCATGTTTATAAATAGAAATAAAAAAAAGTCGTGCTTCAGCCTTTCTACTAACCACCATCGAGATAGCAAATTGTGAAGCCACTATGATAAGAATTCCTTGAAAACACATTGACAGATTTATTAATACCGGAACAGCCTAGATAACATAGCATGACGGTGAACATTTCCTGCAATATCTTTATATACAATTCAAATAAAAGACGATTTATGCAAAATCTTTGAGTTTTTTTTTTGTCTACCATTTGACTTTGGTTTCGGCCGAACTAACATTTCCTGCAATATCTTTATATACAATTCAAATAAAAGATGATTTATGCAAAATCTTTGAATTTTTTTTCGTCTACCATTTGACTTAGGTTTCAGCCGAACTACTTTCGACAACCATTGAGTTTTCAAAATTTTGTTTACAAAAAATCCCATATACCATTGATTGGCATAGGTAGAATATTTCATCATGGAAAGAATCAGATTAAGCATTACAAACTGCTTTACCACACTGAAAATCAATGCAATATCACATGTGCTCTTATGAGCATGCATGGCAGTCCAAAAAGAAAAATCACAACTTTTGTTTTCTTTCATGATATGATATCATTAGTTATCACATACACAAAAATAAAATTTTTTTTTAATTATTATTTTAGGGCAGGAGCAAACAATTCTACAGCAGACATAAATACTGAAAAGATAAGGCATCATAAAAGAGTAACTATTTGCATCATAAGACCTACTCGTACACACTAGTCCTGTCTTCTACTTTGTGGAGCTACACATCATTTAGTTAAGGTTTGTTAGTATTGCATTTAAAAGAGAGCCTGAAGAAATTTCTGCCAGCAATGATAAAATTAGCCTCTCAGCAGCATTGAAAGCAGAAAACAGCACACCTTTTAAAAATATATCATTACAATAATGTTGCTCATCCATACAATTGAGAAACACCTTGGGCACCTGAGCATTTTCAGAGGTATCAAATACAATGTATTATGAAATTTATACACAATTAAGACAATATAGTTGAAAATGGAAAATATTTACAGCCACTAACTCATATAAAAAGATTGAATGACATAGGCAAGTTCTCTATAGAGTAAAGGAGAGAACTCTCTCCCTCTCTCTGGGTTTAAGGTCTCCTAGGTTCCTCTGGGGGATCCTATACGTCGACAGTGACATAGGCAAGTTTGGTACAATTAGTTTAAATAATGGACTTAGAGCAACAGGTATGCAAAACATTGACAAAACCAGTGGACCTAAAACCCTGTTGTTTTCATCTTCAAAGTTTGTGAAGCATGAGCTGCATACAATAAAATGAGATCAAGATATTTTTTTCTCCTTCATGTTATAATAATCAATGGCATTTTTCAAACACACACACACAAAACCCCCAACAAACTGCACTCAAACATTTAAAACAATAGCAAAGCTAAAAAAGATCTGTCAGAATACAAATATTCATAAGAAAAAGTATTCGGAAAAGATGATAAATAAATTTAAAAAAAACACCCTTAAGTTAAGCTGTGTTTGAGACAGAGATTAAGGGAAGTGAAAATTTTACATTACAATTACTTACAAACTAGATCCTAAGGTTATCAAATTCCATCCATTCCTAGTAAGATGTTCCAGCTACTCAAGATCCAAGCAATATTGAAAACGTTTTGGTTTTCAACCCTCTTGATGCAACTTTTTTAGTTCAATTTCTGGTATTTACTAAGATGTAACAAGGCAGATTCAACTGTTTCCTCACAAAATGCAAAATTCAGAGCTAAAGAACGTTATTTTTGCAGCGCAACTTCTATTGTCTACAATTCAAAACAAACAATGTGAGTAATGGGAAGCCAAGGGAGGACATATTCAATTAAACTAATCTCTAGTTTCTGAAAGACTAGCTTGCAAAATAGAAGTAGAAGAAAATTATGTGTACTAAGAAGCTACTAAATGATATTTAAAACGTAAATAGTTTATAGGAAACATCAATATTTGAAATCAATGTCTTGAAAACTTGAATCTTAAAAATGTACCCCACATATCCTGCCAAACCCTTCACACACACACAAAAAAAATGTAAAATGACATACTCTGCAAATATTGTCACAATTGCTGAAAGAAAAAAAAAATTAACACACACACACACACACATACAAAAAGAGAGAATTGTATCTCTACATAATTATGTTTTAAAAACTTTAAACTTAAAGCCACAATAACCAATAAGTAAAACAATTAAGAGAAAATATTTAATTGACTCTTATTCCAAACAGAAGAGCCAAATTATGATAAGTTCTACATCCGGAGAGAATGTGACCCAAATCTGTCAGCACCAGGCTCTTATTGCATTGATATGAAAAGATAAAAGGTGATATAAACTGATGATATACTCATTAGGTACGCTAACTTGTTTCCTTAATGGCTCAGAGTTGTCACAAATATCTTGCTCATACCACACACACACAAAGTATTTACAATGTTTCAATTAAAAATAATTATCATACATCTTAGTATTGCCCCTTTCCAAGTAAAAGAAAAATTTGGAAAAAGAAAATGCTGTCTTATTCTTCTTTAAACAATTCGAAATTATTTTGATTTTGCTATGTTCAATTGCGATCTATTGCTACAAAACTTATAATTTGGGGTTAAAAGTAAAAAAAAAAGAAGAATTGCAACGCAAAAAAGATTTGTTTTGTTGATAACATCATACTGACTTCAAACACAAACAACACAGTCATATCAGTTTTAAAAGTTTAAAAGTGAATTTTAACAATTCATCAAAATGTTATTGGCTCCTTACAGCGACAAAAGTACACCTTTCTCTTACCTGGTGAAAACCTCACAATGTGAGTCTCACAGAGACAAAATAATAATACTTAAATTTATTTAGACTAGGTTTAACAATAAAAAAAAAAAAAATGAAACAACTAGTCCCAAAATGCTTGTCGATGCCCACTGTTAATGAGGGTCTAGGACTAAAGTGGTTAAATGTAAAGCAGCTTGAAGAATGTTAAAATAATAGTCATACATTACAATTCTTTACAAAAATGTGGACTTAAGATATTGCTTGCCTATTTATTACCAACATAAAAAAACACCTAATTAACAATCAATCAGCACAGTCTGTTGCCACTGTTGGACTGCACATGACTTGCACCCAACTAAAGCAGTAAAAAAAATAAAAAAACAACAACCAAAAAAGAGAATTGATGGAGAATCTCCGCATCAGAGAATCTTGCTCCATCGCTTAAACCTGGGCACATCCTTGACGGGGACATTGCACGTGTGGGCCTTCAGGCGCAGGTTCCTGTCCTCTGTGAGCAGCACGACCTCTCTGCGCAGGCGGACGGGCTCGTCTGGGGATGTTGCAAAGAAGGATAATGATACAGTTCAGGCTGCCGATGACAGGCTAACATCTTGGATTGACAGGCTAAATGTGAAGGTCTAACCATACAATACTGCCACTATTCTAAAGGAATTGTTTTATATTTTATAATAAATTCCTGCAAGCGCTATGATAAACTTTCTATAAATGAGAAATACAAAAGTACAAGAGGAAAAAACATACATAAACATACATCACATAGAGACTTGAAAAGTTTAAACTTTTGAGCTGAAATATACAACATAAGTTCAAAAACTTGTTCACCAAAAAAATCAGGGGGCGAGGCAGTACAAGTGTGAAGTGGGCAAATTCAAACAGAAGGTTGTGGGTTCAATCTAATTAAACTGGGAGAGATCTTTGTTTCCTTCGACCAAATATTTCTCTAAAAAATCCAAGGTGAACTAACCTTTTCACACTACATTGATTGCTTGTATAATTTATTTTACAATACACACTGAACATAACTTTGTATGAGAACAGAAAGTGATAATAGTCAAAGTGTCCATAATTCAATACACTCTATGGAGTATTGTGTGAAAGTGTTAGGTAATATTTCAAATTTACTGTGTGCATAGACTTTTTTTTTTTAACAAAGTACTGCCATTGATTCTCTAAAGGTATTAATTATGGTTTAAACATTAAGCAAATATGCATTCCAACCGTGTCCTAATAACTGACCTTTGCCTTTGGGCATGAAGTCTCTGGCCAAGTCCTTGCAGTAGTGCAGACAGCAGTTCAGGATTATGTCATCATTGATACCCTGTAATAACACATGAATTACATTGCAGTATGTGAGATTGAGATTAAGAAATAGATGTGATAGGATCAATTTTGTTGTTGTCATATGAAGGCCATTCAGATAGGTTGCTAAACTAACTTTAATGTAATGCCTATGAGCTTCAAACATTTCAAAATAAAATAGACATATCTATTCATCAATCAAAACCATGTGGAAGTACCAAATGATTTTTTTCCAGAAATTTGTTTTTTAATTGCCTTGAACTGTCACAAATTCACAATAGTAACAACAACAACAAAAATCCTGATATATAATAAATATTGATAATACTCTTTAGACATTATCTAATCTTTATACATCAATTTATATAACTGAAAAAACTAAATTGTTTAATTCGCCCCATGAAACAAAAAAAACCCAATATTTTCTTGATACAGTTGTTTTTAGACATCTTCTAATTGATTTTTTTTTTTTTGGCCTTATCTTAGCTTAGCTCATCTACCTTAACAGTACAGTAACCAAAATTAAGTTGCAAAAGTACCAAATTAATCATTTTGAAG